>VDFB02190851.1:0-12444 GCA_007258455.2 Sequoia sempervirens | reverse complement strand
GTTGACTGGACTTTTTCTTTATTTCTGAATTTTTTTTATGTTTTTTCCCTTGCAAAAATCATTACAACTTCTTTATCATGTAATTTCATTTTAATAAATATAAAGTTATCATGAAAAAGACATTAAAAACAGAAAGAAAGAAAAAATTTGACTTATAATTACTTGGCCTTTCTCTTCCAGATGAAATCATCAGGTTTCTTAGTGAACTTGAAACACCATAAGAAATCCAGCAGCTCTCCAATAAAGGGCCATCCCATATGACCTGGGGGGAGCTTTCCGCCATCTCTGGATGTTAAATATGGGTGACTCCACCTCCATTCATTGAAGGATCGTAGAACCCATGTAATCAATGGGAGCAGACCTAATGCAACTCCAATTGCCCAAATCATGTCCATTAGAAATAGACTTCCTTGTAATAATACTACCTCCTTCCTTTGTACTAATATACGAGATGATCTGCAGGGCTCCAATGTCCACCTTCTTTGCTGTTCAAGAATATGGAGCGGTCCGAGCTTTAAGCTTCCAGATCTTTCATTTGTATGAACTCTACGTTTGGGTCTATTCTCATTGAATGCATCATGTATGGAATCTATCTTGCCATTTAAAAATGTGCAGTTTTGAAGATGCCATTTGGATACCTTCTTTAGATGTTTAAATAGGGACGGACCAAAAAAGAAAAGAAAAAGAAGTCAATGACATTTGGTTCTAATATTAATTAATATTTTTTTGTTTGAGAACAAGTTAGATGCTCCACACATTGATGTCATTTGGATACCTACTTTAGATGTTTAAATAGACATAAAGAGACACACAAAAAATAATCAATGACATTTGGTCCCAATTTTAACTAATATTCTTTTGTTTGAGAACAAGTTAGATGCTCCACACATCGAGACAAATGGTGGGTCACTCTAAGAAATTTGTTGTTCTAATTTATTTCCTATAGTAAGGGTTTAATTCTCTTTCTCTCTCTCTCTCTCTCTCTCTCTCTCTCTCTCTCTGGCGTGGGACAACTTTTTGGGGTCAATGGTTAATGTAAAAGTTGTAGGGAGATTCAATCATCGTTAGTTACGATAGGGTTTAAGTGTTGTTGTATTTGTGTTTTTCTTATGTCATGTTATTTTTTAGAGTTGGACTTTGTATGTTTTGTTATATTTATTGCAGGATCTTTTCACTTGTCATGTTAGTGGGTATTGTTGTCATCTTTTAAATGGTCTGAAATTTCATTAAATCGATAGCTGATGTTGGTGTTAAGGATTTGATAGTGCATAAGGATGGTTCCACTACCAAAGCAACCCAATTTTGTTCCCAAAGTCTTTCACAAGGTATGTCTTCTGAAACACCTCTAAATGTGGTTCTTCCCATTCCAAAATTTGATAGTGCTTGTTGATAGCTTGAAAACTTTACCTTAATTGGTTATTTTAAGGTGAGGGTTCCCCTTGATAGAATACTCAAAGAATGAGTGACCAAGGCTTGGATTCTACACAAAGTCTTACTTAATGTTGTACAAAACCTCACGAAGGGGTTTTCCTTTTTCACTTTGCTAAAGCTAGTCATGCAAAGGCCATCTTCAAACATGGCCCCTTGGTTTTCCTATGCATCTCTACTTGTTTTCACACTCTAGACTCGACACTTTGTCATCTCAAAGGAGAGAGAGCTCTATGTCCCTATTTGGGTGGAGTTTCTTAGGTTGTCATTGCTATACCAAAACTTCTTACCCAAAATAACAAGCATTCAAGGCAATGTTATTTGTGTTTAGCCACATAATTTTTTCTTCACTTGTCGACAAAAATGTTTTTGTGTTGAAATTGATTTCTCTAAGGACTTGAAGGAGGCTATTGACATATAGTTTGGAAAAACAAGAAACATGCAACATATTCTCTATCTCAACTTTCCTAACACCTATTTCAAGTGTCAATCTTTGTTCATAAGATCAAATATTGTCCCCTTATCACTCCTCATAGTAAGCCAAGTTGTCTTGTTAATGATGTTCCTACAAAAAATATGGATGGTCAATAGTCATGAGTCATAAAAAATAATTACATTGTTAGAAATGACGGGGATAGCCATTATTCCTTCACATGGTGAGTCATTCAATCAAGTGAATAATTCTAAGCTCACTAGAACAATTCTTTTGTCATCAATGTTATCTTCTAAAAAAAAAACTATTTCTCATATTTCAACCTCTCTCCCCCAATGGTTCAACATTATTCTTAATTCTATATGAGCATTGGGAAGAAGTTGAGTTAATTCCAAATAAAAGACTTGACATAGTTCACTGGTAATTCAACTAGGTATTTTCAATTCCTCTTTAAATAGTAAATTCTTACTAGCTATGCTACTCGTGACAAGCTAGATAGTGATGATATGAATTGACTCCTAATAGTGAATTTTCTTTTAAACTATATGATGTTTGAAAAATATCACAAAAAATAATTTATGTAGCACTCAACAAATATTTCCATGTTTAAACATTCTTTATTTGCAAGAAGTGATTTTTTTTTGGTTTTTTCTATTTGTTGCTTATGATGTAATTTCAAAAGACAAATGACATATTTTCCATCCTTTGTAACATAGGCAAGTGATCCTCAATGGTGATGAGCTCTTCATCAATTGTATCTTCAAATTCATCCATTACACTAGCTTTATCACTAATCTTGTGTAACACTTCACTACTGTCTAATGAATATCCCTCCTTGAGACTCCAAAGTATCTCTCTAAGCTCTTATTGCATAGATAATTTCTCCCATGTCTCCTCTTTTAAATCCTTTATCTAATGTTGTATGGAGTGTGAGAGTTGGTGCATTAGAATCCACAAGGACCACAATGCACTCTATATATGCAAATAGTTCACTAACTTGGGTTTTTAGTTCTTCTTTATTTTGTTTGTCCTTAGTCATCCTACTCAATATTGTGGAGACTATTTCAATTGGAGTTTTTTCTTCTCTCCCTCTCATGTTTGGTTCCTATGGTTGATTCACTTGGTAATCCTCTAGTTACATGAGGCTTTCTTCTTTTTCACTCAAAGGGACAAGTATCTTTGTAATGTTTTCTCCTTGGGCATTAGTGGAGATGGTGATAAAGTCATTTCTCTCTTAGGATTTGGTTGAGCCTTGAATATTTATACCACAATAGGAAATTCCTTTGTCAAGGGCTTATAGCTTCTCTTCCTTTTTTGAATTGTCATTTCCAACAATATAGCAATCTTGAGTTCTCTTTTGTATATCTTCATGGCTAAGAGATTAAGGAAGAGTAGGTGTTCTTGGTGGAGGACTCAATATTGGAGAAGGAGAAGTAGGAGGTGGAATTGGAACTAGAGGGGGAGTAATATTTCTTTGAGGAGGACAGTTGTGTGGTGGAGGTTTCCTAGTGGAGATAAACTTAGAATAAGTGGATGTAGGGGTCCTTGTGAAGAGAGAGACACTTCCTTAGATAAATAAAATATTTGGTGAATCTCCAGTTTTACCTCCTCATCTTCTTATTATTTCCCTTATTTTTTGTAGGTTTTTAAATGTTTTATTCCTTTGGTTTCTCTTTTGGAGTTGTAACATCAATATGAGTAGATGGATATGGAGGTTCACTTGGATGAGTAGGATTTGTGACCTAAGAAATTGGTATTTCCTATGCTTCTTGTTTCTCACTCAATCTCTTTCTTAACAACAAAACCTCTTATTTATTTTCTTCTTCCTCATCATCATGATTCTTCTATATTAGAGCTTTCTCTTTCCTCTTCTTTGAAGATCTTATTTTAGGTGTCAAATTTGCTAGTCAAACTCCTCTATTGGATCTTTTCCTTTGAGGTCTCTTGGAGACTCCTCTTGCTCTTCATATGTAACTTCTCCCTAGAAAATCTTCTTGAGAGGACTAATCACATCAATGGGAAATGGAATTTCAAGTCATTTATTTATTCTTTTGATGACCCTATGGATCTGGATCTTGACCCAGATGGATGGATCCTCATGCTTGGAACAATCAATCCTTTCTATGTATTGGTGTAGTCATGGATAGAGGGTTCAGGAAGAACAATCCAAACCGTGCATCTTAGAGTCAACACAATGGAAATAACACAAGAAAATTATCCAAAAATATGATTCTTTATTGAATTGGAAACCTTACATGCAACATATGCCTCATGGGTGAATAACCAAGGCTCACAGGCCTACCACAAGGGCATTCAACATTACAACTAGTCAAAGGCCTTATTATAGTCCCCCGAAGGGTTGATGTGAAAATCTAACTATAAATCTATCTCTATCTAAATGATTGACTTCCAAATGATTACAAATGATTATAAATATGCTTCTCAAGCTCCAACTAAGGTCTTCATCATCCACAAGGGTTTACAAAACCCAATGAATGAACAACTGTGAAGGTTGGAATCCAAATATGAAAAGATAATCTTTCGCAAAAAGGAATGACTTGTGAATCTCCAAGTTATATCCCATTGGACCCAAAATGCTTGTATGATGTCCCATTAAGCTATGCACATTCTGGAATAGGTCTACACTAAGAAATATGGACCATGTCGGCCCCAAATTCTTTGACTAGTAATTACAATAAAATTATGAGAGCGTTAACTTTTTGAAAACAAATGCAAATGATCTAAAATCTGGATATGTGATAGATGTTAATGTGTATATGTTGTATCTTTCTTTGTGAGTTGAGAAATGATAATGCAATGAAATGTGGAATGAAATAATGAAACTGCTATTGAATGCAATGCAAGAAAAGAAATATTTTTGGTTGATACATGATTGCTTTACAACAAGGGATGCTCCTACATCAGACACTTGGGGTTGAAAGAAAAGTGAGTCTCTCACTTTCTAGGGCTAAGAGGAAAACCAAAATGGTCCACCTCTACCTTATAAATCCATGATAAATACTCCACTAGTCTACCTTTCCATTTCACAAGGTATTCTTTGTACTACTTGTTTCTAGTGCTCCTTCTAGTTATGGTATCCAAAATCTACTCAATCTCCTTCAATTCTTGCTGTGGTAACTGCTCCTTCAAATCTACTTTATTGCTATTGTCACTTGAATGTCCTTCATGATACTCAATATATGTCTACAACATTGAAAATAGGTGATATACCCAATGTCTCTAGTAACTCCACTTCATATGCATTTCCAGAATCAAACTTCCTGAGAATCTTACATGGTCCAAACTTCCTCATCTTCAACTTATTATATGTTCCCATTGGAAATCTCTCCTTCCCTAGATGTACCATCACTTCATATTCAACATCAAACTCTTTATGTATCCTTTTCTCATCTACCTTCTCCTTATACTTACCGTTCATGTCTTCCAAATTATTTCGGACTTGATTATGAAATGTCTCTATGAAATTTGCAAACTCTTCTACCACCACACTCCTCTTGTTCTCCATACTGATGTATCTTAGCTTTGCAACTCCTTTGGGATGTACTCCTGTCACAATCTGAAATGGTCTTCCTTGTACTCTAGTTCACTAAATTATTGTATGCAAATTATGCTTGCAGTAAAAATATGTCCCAATTTCCTGCCTTATCTCCAATCAAACATCTCAATAGGTTACCCAAAATTTTGTTTACCACTTATGTTTGTCCATCAATTTTTGGGTGATATGCCAAACTAAATTTTAGGTATGTCTTCATCTTCTTCCACAATGTCCTCCAAAAGTATCTAATGAACTTGGTGTCTCTATCTGAAACTATAATCTTAGGTAATCCATGCAATCTCACAATCTCCTTGAAAAATAAGTCAACAACATGCACAACATCATTAGTCTTCTTGCAAGGAATGAAATGTGTCATTTTAGACAATCTATCCAATACTACAATTATTGAATCATATCCTCTCTATGTTCTTGGTAATACCAATATGAAATCCATGATTATATCTTCCCAAGGTCTCTCTAATACTATCAAAGGTTTGTACAATCCAATATTCTGACTACTCCATTTTGTAACTTGACAAATTCTGTAGTTTTGAACATACTTCCTTACATCCTTATATATCTATGGCTAAAAATAATGTTCACTTACCAAAGCTACTATCTTATCAACTCCAAAATGTCCTGCTAAACCTCCACTATGCTTCTCTTTGATCAAATTCTCCCTCATTGAACTCCTCAGAATACACAATTGATTTCCTTTGAATAACATATCTTGTTGAATGAAATAATCCAACCATTGGCTTCAGTATGTCACTACTAGTCTTTACATGCTCTCCAAGCTTTAGAAAAACCTGCATCATCTTTAGACATGTTCTTCAACTCTTCAAATCCCAATACTTCTATCCTCATTTATGTCAGTAAATTCCTTCTCCTACTCAATGCATCTACAACTTTGTTCGACTTGCCACTTCTATGCTTCAAAAAAAATGTATAAATTTGCAAGAACTCAACCCATCTCATATGTATTTGATTCAACTTTCCTTGACTATTCAAATACTCCAAAACATGATGATTGGTATACACCACAAACTCCTTAGGCAACAAATAAAGTCCCCACTTCTTCAAGGATTGAATTATGGCATAGAATTCTTGATCATAAATGAAATATCTTCTTTTGGCATCATTCAAATTCTCACTAAAATAAGCTATAGGTCTCCATTCGTGACTCAACACTTCTCCTATTGCATTTCCACTTGCATCACAATCAACTTGAAATACTTTGTCAAAATATGGTAATGCCAACACTGGTTGCTCTGTCACCTTTTGCTTCAACAATTAAAAACTTCTTTGTGCTCTGGATTTCCACTTAAAGTCCTTATCTCCTCTCATTTTCTTTGTCATGGGTGTACAAATACTACTAAAACTCCTGATAAAATTTTGGTAGAAACTAGCTAATCCATTAAATGATTTTACTTCTCTAATGTTCATCAGTGTAGGCCAATCTATAATTGTTCTGACTTTCTCAGGGTCCATCTTCAATCCTTCAACAAAAATAACAAATCCCAGATATACCAACACTGTCTTCAAGTTACACTTCTTGACATTAATCAAAAACTAATTCTCTTCCCTCAACTTCTACAATACTTGTCTAATGTGCCACAAATGTTCTTCTCTAGTTTTACTGAAAACCATAATATCATCCAAGTAAACAATGAAAAAATTACCCAAGAATTTCTTTTGTACCTCATTCATCAATCTCATGGAAGTGCTCGATGCATTGGTCAATCCAAAACGTATTACTAACCACTCATACAATCCTTCATTAGTTTTAAATGCGGTCTTCCATTAATCTCCTTCTCTAATTCTAATTTGATGGTATCCACTCTCGAGATCAATCTTTGTGAAATACTTTGCTCCACTCAAACAATCCATAATGTCATCCATCCTTAGCAATGGAAATCTATACTTGAAAGTGACCCTATTGATTGCTCTAGAATCGTTACACATTCTCCACTCTCCATCTTTCTTTGGTGCAAGTACAATAGGCACCACATCATTATATGTGCTACCTTGTTTGGAAAGCTTGCTTCCAGTATTAGATGATCTATATGATGACCAATACTCCGAACTAGTGGTAAGCCATCTGGTACATTTGCTGACATGATGTCTTCATACTCTAATAATAGTTCTCTACTTCATTCTTTGTGATAGGGTTCTCTACCTCCCAATCATTCTTTTCTTTAGAATTAATGCAAAACACATGTTCTCATGGCTCAATCGATCCAAAAATTTATGTCCATCTACCAACATAGTCTGGTAGTGCCACAAAATTCAGTCTTCTCTTCCTCTAAAGGTATTAACTTAATTGTCTTTCCATTTGATGTCACAGTATAGATGTTCCTTTCCATCATGAATTGCTTTCTTATCATATTGCCATGGTCTTCCTAATAGTAAATGACAAGCATCCATAGGTATAATATCACACAATACTTCATCCCTATATGATCCAATATTAAATTTCACCAAAAATTGCTCATTCACCAATATCTTATGCTCATATTGAATCCATGCTATCCTATATTGGTTTGAATGTTTAAATCTCTTCAAATTCAACTTAGTTACCATCTCTTTTGAAACTAGATTATCAATGCTACCACTATCAATGATAACTTTACATACCTTTCCTTTGAACTTACATCTAGTTTTGAACAGACTTTTCCTTTGTGGTGGTTCCTTAGTCACTTCATGCATTGAAGCTCTCCTCATCACCAATGATTCACCTTTCTCAAGTTTCCCAACTGAATTAGGGGATTCAACATGTTATTCATCCACATAAGTTGCTCTTTTGGTATGCTCAAGCTTCTTTCTAGTGCTCCCTTGATGATATTCAAATGCTCTATGTCCTTCACCTCCACACTTGGAACAAGTTCCTTTGAATGGTCTTCTCTTAGATCTCCCTTCATCTCTCTAGAATCCATCATTGTGGTAAGAATTATAACCTCCTCTATCACTATGGTAGAAATTCCTATCTTCTCTTCCTTTGCGGTATGAATTGTGATCTTTTTCTTCACTTTGGTAGGGCTTAACATCTTTGTTTTGTTTTGCATATGGTCTTCTTTCTCCAGATTGTGATCCACTCCTCTGGAATCTTCCTCTTGCACTTCTCTAACTTTGTTCAAACTTCTTATTCAACTTTTCTTCCACCTTCAATGAAAATTGATATGCTTCTTCAATTGATGTCATCTTTACCAGGATCAATTCTTCTTGAATGTTTGTCCTTAGTCCATCGATATATCTTGCAACATTTTCTTTGCTTGCTTCACTATGACCAGTTTTGGTTATCATCTTGTAGAATTATTCAGCATATTCCTTCATAGATCTCTCCTTTTGTCTCAAGTTTTGCAATCTTTTCAACAATTCAAGTTCATAGTCGGTTGGTATGAATTGATTCTTTAGTTTTGTCACCATTCTATCCCATTTGATGATTTTCTCCTTTCCTCTTCTATTTCTATCTAACTAAACTTCTTTCCACCATAAAGCAGCATGGCCTTTCAACTTTATTTTCACAAATCAAACTCTTTCTAGATCTTCAATTTCTTCATATTCAAAGTATTCTTACATTTCATTGATCTAATCAATCAATTCTTTAGGGTCTAAATTTCTTGCATAATTTTGAATTTCAACTCTAGGTTTCTTACCAATTTTGAAATAGCTTTCAACATCTTCATCTGATATGATTCTTCTTCTTCGCCTAGGGTTTCTGTAAATTGATTCACAACATGTTCTGCTTCATCATCACTTTCATCCTCATGTCTAGGGTTTAGGCCTCGCCTTCAATCTTCTTCTACTACATCTAATCAAACTCACATATCGTGCATCATTTTCAACATCTCATCCATTCTTCTAGTGACATTTTCCATAGCAGGCACTCTCCTTGGTGACATCTCTCCCCTTGAATTCAGTGCAATTGCCTCAATTCGGTGATCTAGCTACAAGGATTTCAACTGCCTCACAATTGGCGATTAGTTGAAAGCACATGTAGTCTGCCTCAGGTTGGTGATCTTTTCACCTCAAGGAATTCCTTTAGGACTTGTAAACTCAATCTAATACCACTTGGTGCAATCACAGATGGAGGGTTCAGGAAGAATAGTACAAACCGTGCAGCTTAGAGTCAACACAATGGAAATAACACAAGAAAATGATCTTAAAATATGATTATTTATTGAATTGGAAACCTTACATGCAACATATGCCTCATGGGAGAATAACTATGGCTCACAGGCCTTCCACAAGGACATTCAACATTACAACTAGCCAAAGGCCTTATTACAGTCCCCCGAAGGGTTGATGCAAAAATATAACTATAAATCTATCTCTATCTAAATGATTAACTTCCAAATGATTACAAATAATTATAAATATGCTTCTAAAGCTCCAACAAAGGTTTGTGTTGGTCACAAGGGTTTACAAAACCCGATGAATGAACAACTATGAAGGTTGGGCTCCAAATATGAAAAGGTAATCCTTCATGAAAAGGAATGACTTGTGAATCTCCAAGTTAGATCCCATTGGACCCAAAATTCTTGTATGATTTCCTATTAAGCTCCGCACATTCTAGAATAGGTCTGCACTAAGAAATCTGGACCAAGTCGGCCCTAAATGCTTTGATTGGTAATTATAGTAAAATTTTGAGAGCATTAACTTTTTGAAAACAAATGCAAATAATTTGAAATTTGGATATATAATAGATGTCGATGTGTAGATGTTATATCTTGCTTCATGAACTGAGAAATGATAATGTGATGAAATGCATAATGATATTATTAAACTGCTATTGAATGCAATGTAAGAAAAGAAAGATTTTTGGTTGATACAAGATTACTTTACAACCACGGATGCTCCTGCATCATGTATTGATTGAGCACTTTATCCCAATTGTAAGATGGGTTTGGTATCTTCCCATCCTCCATGAGACCTTTAGGGAAATTTTTGATGTTGAACTTTTTTTCCTATGGGAGATTCATACAATAAAATTCCATGATCCTTACATCATGTTCATTAAAGAGTTAATCCAATAATCCTTTAGATCTACCTCATGTCTATAAATCATTCCAACCATGGGCCTAATCTTCTTATTTGATAAAACATGTTCCAAAATATCATTAAGGTCCATGGACTAAATATAAAAATTTACATTAACCACCTTACAATGATGGTTACTAGAGCATGAGTACATAGCCATAAAAATAGGGAAGTTGAAACCTACCTTGTGCTTCCCTACAATTATTCTCTAGAATTCCACTAGCTACCTAAAAGTCTCTAATAGGATAATATTGTTTTCTATTATCTAAGAATTTTGTAGGGGCTTTGTGGAATCCCCCAACTCTTATGTAAGAGAATGTTTTGAATGAGATCACCTAACTTTCCTAGTTTTCCAATGCATGTGTTTCCTTGATGGATAACCTCTTTACATAATCATTTTATAATTGTTTGATAATGGAAAAGAAAAAGGAACCATTAACCCTATTATAGTTCTATCTTTATTTGAGTTCCACATAAGGGTAATGATTTTACACCAAGGTACCACCAAGATTTATTCTACCCACTTTGTGTAGATTATGAAAGTTGGCCCTTTTGGGCAAGTAGGTTGATCAAAGAAGAAGTGAATATAAAATTGTTACTTTCCTACACCTCTATCAGTTGTGTATATAAGTTGTCACTGAGGATGGTTTCCTATTCAATCCTATTTTTTCTAAGATAGATAAAATGAAGAAGCACATATAATGGTAGAATCCCTTGGCATTAAAATTACTAGCTATTCTCCTCAACAAGGTGATGGAATCATACACATCCTCCTTGAATTCACTCTTGTGGAGTGCCCTGGTCATTTGGTGGAAAAATTTCTCCTAGTGATGGGTCAATTCTTATTTATGTACTTTACTATTATAATTTTTTGGTTCCATATTATTGTAAGGCCTCCTTCATTTCTACCTCGTCATACTACACATAGGTAGGTATTCTAAAATATTCTTCAATGGAATTTGGGTTATTTTCTAGAAAGGTTTGGTGTGGTCATCCAAATAATTTCCTCTATTCAACATTATTTAAAGCATAAGATAATACCAATTTTAGACATTGAATGACTAATAGGAATGCATATTCCTATAGCAGTCCACTTTGGGCCATGCATTCAACCACAAGTTTCCTATTTCCTTCTCTCTTGACTATTTTCATGAAATCTAGGACATCAACATGTCTAAGGTCTATGTCCCCTTTAATTCCAATGGGATAAATTATTGGAGGTAGGGTGGAAGCACTTATATTTGTACAAGTTCATTTCCTTAGCTGGTTGATCTCCTTACATTGATACTACAAAATTAACAAGATAATTATAACATAATTCATATATTTCATATCCAATTCATGGAAAAAATTTAAATACCATGAAAGTAAAGTATAATCTAAAATCTTAAATGGATATAAAACACATAGAAAGTAGGCTTCAATGTGTTGAGTTGCTTCATACATGTCAATGAAGTAAGGATACATCTACCTAATAAGTAATGCTAAGGTTGGTTGGAATCCCACAAATAAATTTACCTCTCGGTTCTCACTCGATGAAGTTTTAATATGTAAATGGGAAATAAAGCTTTAATGTCCCACAATGATCAATGCTAATTAGATATTATGATGCGTGAGCATCCAAAGGGTGTAAGGGCAATCTTGCATCACCCAAAATAGTTAAATTTCAAGTTCCTCAATTTTTAGATGTTTTTATATTTTTGGATACCCCTTTCATCATAATGAAATTCCCAATTTACGGTTTTTATTTTCTATTCCTGGGTTGAAAGATATTTCAGTTTTAGTTTCCCAGATTTGCACCTAAAAATCTTCCGAGTTGCATTTGAGGCACTTAGAGTTCCCGGATTGGCCTATAAACTTGCCAAAATTGGCATAGCAGGTTTCAAGCGCGTTCTTGACTTTGTGACCTTTCCAACGGTTCAAACGCTTCGTGAATTGGAGTCCCGAATCAAAAGTTATGGCCCCGAGAAGTTGGCTCACTTTCTAG
>VDFB02190850.1:0-19591 GCA_007258455.2 Sequoia sempervirens | reverse complement strand
CCCCACAAGGGAGAAAACCAAATATTACAGACATTAATCCAAATTTCAGAGGGGGATTAATAATAAAGAGAGCTTTAGAGACCTCAACCACCGAGGCCACTAGTTTAACTGTGAATGTGGCCAAATTTTCCCAAAAGACTGTTGAAAGGGAGGAGGCTAAAAAGAAAAGCCTAATGGAGAAGTATAACCTTTTGATTGAAGAATACAACAAGATGCAACAAAGGAATGTTGAGTTGCAAACTAAGGTGGAAAGGTTCAGGTATAGACAGATTGGGGATACATCAAGTGCTCCAGGGACCAATACATTACCATCCACAGCAGGGTCAGTGCCTCTTGCTTCTCCAATTGTTTCCACACTAGGCTCCCCAGAATGTAATCCTCTACGATCCGATGATCCCGACCTTTGATAAGATCTTGATCGATCCTGATGACATTTGATCGATCTGTTATCTGATTTTAGATGCAATAAAGAATATTGATAGGGATCAGGAGGTAGTGATACCATTGAATTAAAATTGGATCCCTAGGGCCAGTGATCTGGATTACATGTATAAGGCCTTAAGGTTTGATACAAACAATAGGCCCCAATCATTAAAGCCTACTCATGTGTTAGTAAAATAATTGCAAGGTTTTTAGACCTTACCAGATGACTGGAGTAGGAAGATTAGGGAGTTGGTGAAGAATTTCAATGATTGGGGTAAGACATTGTTACCTGATATAATTGATGAGTAGGGGAAAATCAGGTCATTCCAGCAGTGGCAGGGTTAGGCAGCTGAGGTCATCAATGATCAAATTAAATTAATTTGTGATGACTCAAATTATGACTTGTTGGTGAGCTGTATGGATAAAATTATTAGTACCAGCTCGTTTTTGGAATCTTTTGAAAGAGATGCAAATCATCTAGCAGTAAAATACACACCTTATAATGCCAAGGTGAATGAGGTAATTAATTTTGACTAGTCGACTGATGAAGAATATCAGATGTGGGTAGATAAATATTTGACTGAGGAGGAATAAAAGAATGAATTACTAACAGGTGGTAAATCAGATGATGCGGTTACAACGGCCTCCAGTTTTGTTTTGATGGTGGTCTCAGTGTGGGTTTCTTATGGTTTTTTGTTGTTGCCTCAATTTTCCTCCGCTGACATGATGAATGGGAATATTCTCCAGGGTGATGGCTATTGTAACGATTTTTGGAATATCACCAAATGTTTCATTTGGCTGGTGACATGTGTACTTTTTGGCCCGATGCTTGTTTTCTCCTCCATTTTCTATAAGAAGGATTTCAAGGCTAAAAGTATGGGTTAGCAAGTTAAATAATTTTGGTCGAGTGTAGGTGAAGTTGCAGAGCAAATTGTAAAGTCTGATGGTTTTAGAGAGAAATACAATTTAGGTTCTAAGTTATTCTATAATTGGTTTTGAAATCATGGGGATTTAATGTTGTATAACAGTACTAGCATTTGAGTTGAAATGATAAATTCAAACTCATGTCTCTCCACTGTACATGCATATCTGAATTTTGAATAAGATGACTAAGGGTTGTTTCATTCATCTCACTATTGTGGTGTGTATAATCCTTATTTTAGTTTTAATTCAAGGAATTAATTAAAATGCTTGAATGGGATTATAGGCGGATATGTTTTGTATAAGGATTTGATAAGTATTATTGGGTGAGAATGCATACTGATGAAATTGTAATGCAATATTGTCAGGGATCTTATAAGTTATATGTTATGTATTAAATCTGTCATAAACCTTTAGATGCTTATGAATTTGACTCCTGCAATGGATGTATGGCACTGATCTAAGTTGTACTTATTTGTGTAGTTCAATAATTATATGTCTTTGCCTAGACCTTGCTACAAATTTCAAATTAATGACAATATTTTACTATGGATTATGTTGTAGTTATCTCATGCTCCACATAGTTGATATTATCGGTGAACAACCAATTTTATTCGATATTATCATATTGTATTGAGCTATTCAATGAGATTATATGTTATGTGTTAATTTTGTTTATGATATTGGTACAGAGGTTGTAAACACATTAAGGGATCACCCTCCCAGGTCTTGCAGAGCCCAAAGTGTAGGAGGTTTTTTAAAGTCCTCGTCAGTTGGTCCAGATCCTTTGAGCCGCCCTTGATTGGAATTGGCAATCCCATAGGTAGATTAGAAGACCAACCTGGTTACAGTGTAAAAAACAAAGCAACACCCTCTACCTTTAACCCTAAACCCTAAACCATTAACCCTTAAACCCTCTACCCTCTACCTCTCTCCCACTCTAAACTCTAAACCTTTCCTTGTATTCTTTTATAATTTTCATTATTCTTATTTATTTTACACTTAAATTTACAAATACACATACATATGCATTTACTGTTTTCATTTATTTCTCATGTAGTTTAATAGTTTGATCAATTTCATATTATATGTATTGAAGAATTTAGAATTTTAATTACATTAATTTATGGATATATTGTATCTATAACACTAAAAAAACATATGCTCTTTGCATTTACACTTGCATTTAGAAATACACATTTATATACATAAATATAGATTTATTTAATGATATCTTGCATTTATTGTTCTAGGAGAGCATCCAGTAATTACATTTATATTTACATTTAAAAATACATATACATACATACATACATACTTACTTACATATATACATATATATGTGCGTGTGTGTGTGTTTGTATGTATATCATTTATATTCAGTGATCAGAAACAACCCATTACATCTGCACATGGATAAAAATTCATAAAATTAGATCTCTCATACATGTTTTGTTGAAACCTAGGCTTGAACCTCTCATTCCACATGCTTTTCTTCACAAAACTCTTGAGGACAGCAGTTATACCTTCTTTATTTCTCATCCTACACCCTATTCATGCATCCTACAATTACAACAGTATCTATGGGGCTTCTTATACAATCTACAATAATCAAAAAAAGTGTAAGAGCCCCTTTATATCATGTTTGGACTACAAAATCCTCAAAATTAGGGTAATCGACCCATATGCAAAGAAATGACACTTTCTAACTCAAATCAATGCCTTAAGCCCTCAAATCAGATTCAAATCAAAGATAGCACATATCTTCAGGACCTAGAATTGATTTTACATCAAAATATGGTTGCATGTGACCGTACAGTGTTGCATAATAGGAAAAAATAAAGAAATTTTGAAGAAAAACATAACTTTTCAAATGTCAAGAGCTTGTATTTTAAATCTTCAACCATCAACAACCATTACAATGATCACTTTATGCCTTTTAAAGGCCTTTACATGTCAACCACTGAACAACCACCTCTACAACTAACTTTTTAATCTTTTATGATCACATGAAACATAAAACACACTAATTTCAAGGTTGTTAACATCACTATTGAAATGTTTTAATTTTTTGACCTTTCAAACATTAAAAGTACATCATTAAATTAATTATGTAATGGCATAAAAATTAAAAACATCATGAATTAATTATGTAACCACATAAGTCAAATATAATTCTATCAAGAAATTAATATCAAATAGATAATATAATAGCATAACTCAAACATTTCAATGTCATTGATCTTCTTCTTCATCCAACTCTTTCTCTGTATCATCTGATCCAGATTTGACATTGTAAGGATTGGTCATATCATCATCATCATCATCGATATCAGTTTTGATAATGTCATCATCCACATGAATATCATCTTCATGAACATTAACTCCTACATCATCATGATCTAGTTCCTCCTCTTCGACATCTTCGTCAAGGACATCATCAACTAATTGTTGATCCTGATCATCATCTACATCATCTTCTAGTTCTTCGATATCTTCTTCTTCCACCACATTATACTTTACCATCATTTGTCTTGGATCATTTTTAACAACAAATGACCAACCCGGTTTACTTGGAATCTCTGAGTAAAATACCTGCTCACATTGGCTTGGAAGAACATAGGACTCATTTTCAGCTCGCTCGATCAACCTTGTATTAACCATGGTAAATCCATTATCATGTCTTACACGCTTCTCTCGTGATCATTTTCATTCAATCGTAGCCTGTACCATAGGACGATGGACAAAATTAATTTGAAGGACTTAAAGTCACACTCAAGTATATCATCCAAAATCCTATAGTATCAATTTTTTGAGACTTCTGGATGTATGTCACTTCTAGATGAAACATTAGTCACCTAAAAGACTACAGCTATACTAGAATCAAAAGTTTTATTCATGTCATCCAACATTTTGATTCAAAATTCACGACCATTGCACCACATAGTCTTGTGGTGTTTCACCTGCAATATGTCAAACATGTAAAAATTATTGCAATATCGTCAATTGATAAATATAACATTCTTGCCAGAATGTATGCAAGAAAACAATCTCAACATATATATACATCAATATAATTGAATATAATTAAATAATATGGGGGATTAATATATTTATATGTACATATTTATCTCTTAAACCATATGCCAAATCAATTTTCCTTTGTGTAACATTGGAATCTCCATTACGATGAGCTTCTTTAACCAATGAAGCCACACCTTCCCATGTTAATGTGTGACCATATTGTTGACATCGTTCAATCCATACCATCATCCAATCAAGATTGTTGGTGACTTACAAATGTAGTGCATCCCTCTCGACCAACTGTATCAAAAAAATTGAAATTCACAAACGACGTATAATTAGTTAAATACCACAGTATATGACCTTAATTTATAATTGATGTATATTGAAGATTAAAAATTAAATAAGTACGATATACATAAAAACCATATGTAAAATGTTTTCCAATTAATCTCCATGACCATCTTATAATTACCTCTCACTTTCCTCAATCTACCTTTCCCCATCAGGTACTCCCCTTCGAATTTGTTAATGAAGTTGGGATCCCAAATGCGATCTACATGGATCTTTGCTGCAAACTTAGGAAGATATTCACTAATGTATACCATGGTGCAGGTATACCATATATCCTCCACCATAGAACCCTCAGGATGTTCTCTTTGTCTAACCAAAGCCTTCAAAAATTTCAAGTGCCTCTCAACCATCCACATTGACCTTGTGTGTACAGGTCCCACATTCAATCTCCTCAACTTGTATGAGGTGAGTGTTCTTGTGCATTGAAAAATGTCGAGAAGGTAGACACTTTGCATTTCACACGTAGCGAAATTTTTCTCTTCCAATAATTTATATCTTCTTTATGGATTTCTTTAGATGTGACCATCTACAAATTTCAAGGAAATGATATATTAACCCGGTTAACAAAAATATATAGTATATTACATAACAAGTAAAACAAATGGCAATTATAAGATGTATACAACAAATTGAAAAAATATCGCTACTTACCTCAATTATTTTTCAAGATCATATATAACTTGTTTGACATTGTTTTCAAAGTTGTCTGGGAGAGATAGAGGTAGAATGTACTGCAACAATTATAAAATGATCTTTTCATTATTTTTCCAAAAGTAGTAAGTACAATACACTGGAAAGTACATGCATTATAACAAGTGTATATAATATACTAGAATAATTACCTTAATGAAGGTATGTCAATCATGCGTTTTTATCCCTTACCCAAATTCACCTTTCTTTGTTATTATATTGTTTATGTTCACAATAAATCCTGTGGGAAATCGAATTTTTCATATGACTACTTTTATAGCATTGCTTTGCTGCTCTGTTAATAACCAAGGAAGGGCACTTATATTAATTTTGTATCCATCGCTATTTAATTGAATGACATTTTTCATTGCATGATATGCTTTCTGAATGTCACTACAAATTTTGACAATTTTTTCTTTGTCATGCCTTCCATCCAATATTTTTCATAATGTTTTTGTTATATTCTTTCTGATATGCATTGTATCAAACAAATGCACAATTTGTAGCTGCTCATAGTAGGGCAACCTACTAAATTGTCTGGGATAACTTTTCAATCCCTATGGAAGCCGACCATTAATGCCTTGACGACCTTCATGAAGCATATAAGTTAAACAAATTAATAATGACAATCATTGTCAATTACAACATGAGTAAACACAACACAATATAAAAATATAAATTCAAAACATATCATATATGATAGCTAAACAATTTGATCCGATGTATAACTTTGACAATTAATTCTATTATATTCCAACTTCCATAGGCGAGGTGTCATTCTTCATGGTTTTGATGTAGTCTCCTCTTTCCCATTGAAAAGATGTTTCAGTAGTTCGATACTTATGATTTCTATGGAGGAAGTGCCTATACTCATCAAACACCTACTTTCCTAAACTTGTTGAACGACGATATTTCATCTTGGGACCACAAATTGGAAATGCAAATTTTCCCTTTGTTTGAAGACCTGCAAGATCATATATAATTGGATTAAATATGTCAATTTTTTTAATTATATATAATGAATGGATTATTGAAAAAACATGCATGATATCTACTTCATAAAATTAAATATTGTTAAAGTGCAGTTGAATTTTATAACATACCACAAAAATATGTTAGCCTTGGGGCATCATGAATTGTCCATACAAGCATTGCATGGAATTGAAATTGTCTTTGTCCTATTGGTCTAGAGACGTCATACATAGTGACGCCATTCCATAACTTTAGTAACTCATCGATAAGAGGCTCGATATATACATTCATATCTTTAACTTGGTACTTACCTAGTTGAATGAACATAAACATTACATAATTATTATAACCATTTTACTGCAATATATAAATTAATGTACATGACTATTGAATGAAAAAAATATAAGTCACTATGCAACAAATAAGACAAATGAGATGCTACTACGTTAAAGAAAATTGATGTAAACAAATACCTGGAACAATCATTGACAACATTATGTGCTCTCCTCTTTATTGACATCCATGGAGGAATGTTATTGTTGATAACAAAAATAGGCCACAACGAGTAAATAGATCTCAACTCTCCAAATGGATTGACACCGTCCGCTCCCAATGAAAGCTAGATATTACGAGGTTCTTCTTTAAAGTGTGGCCATTTTTCATCCATGTTCCTAAATGCAAGGACAATAAAATTTCCCATCACCCTTTCTTTTCAATCTAGCCCACAATCTATCAAGTGTTCTTCATTTTGTTCTAGACTAATATTATCTGACATGATTTTTCTTTACCAAGCTTGACTATTTAGATCTTCAAAAAATATCAAACTCACACTCCAGTCATTTTTATTCATAGACAGGTAACAAAATTTAATAATTCTAATATTTTACACCAAAAAAATTTGGCATGCAACCACCCCTGCAAAAGAGAAGATAGTCTGAAGTTAATGACCCCAAAAAACACTTTAAAATGCTAATTCCAAAACTTATTAAATTCTAATTTTACTATGATTTCCAACCGTTAAGACTCCTAAAATCAAAATATTAAACTTGATCGCAAACTTCCTACAATGATGGAGGTAGCGAGCTAGTAAGAGCAAGTGACACATTCCTAAGGAGCAAAAAGTCAGAATCATCAATGCTAATGTCAATACAGATTTATCCTTTTAGTTAAAGATGCAATGTGTCACTTCTTATGATGAGCTTATCCCTAGGGCCCTCAACATTAAGAGAGCCCTAATCACACAAGGAAGAACACACTAGTAGAATTTAGCAAATAAATGACTAGGTTACTAAAAAATTTAGTCAGAACAACTAAAAATGACTAAATTCTACTATTTTTTTGCAACTCAGCTATAAATGAGTAAATAAATTACTAGTTTGGTCGTTGATTAAAAATTATTTAGTCACACAAATAAAAATGACTAAATAATTATTTATTTATTAGTCACAATCCATTTGAATAAATAATTTAAGGAATCAAGAATATAGCCTGCCAAAATACTCTAAAACTTTAATAAACATACCCTAAAACTTTTGTCAAAATCTTATTTTCAGGCATAGCCCACCAAAATGGAGTTTTCATTTTAATAAACATACTCTAAAACCTTCGTCAAAACATTATTTTCAAGCATAGACTACCAAAATGGAGAAGTGTTTCCATAAAGAATGATAGAGAACGGTGAGGAGATGTGCGTGAAAGGAGGCATAGGATTCATTGTTTCTTATCTCATTCCTGCTCTGCTCAACAAATCTTACATTGTTCTCGCTACTATTTGTAATCTAGGTATTTACTTGACATATATCTGCATAATCTCAAATTCTTTCAGAGGCTTTTGAAGTATCAATGTATCCTATATAGGGTTTAGCATGATTTCTTTTAATAAAAAAATAAATAAATGGTGTATTTCCTTGTAATTAGATAATGTGGAGATCTCTTAAATCTACCCTAGCACACTATCCTCTTTGGCACTGTATTCATTACTCCAGCTACTAGGGTTTTTCATGTGACATCTTTAATATCTTCATGACCATGGCTTTGAAATAGATCTCAGTCTTTTCTTTAATCCTTTTCATGGTAACCCTTGAATTCCATAATCCACCTTCAATCTCTTCTAAGAACGGTGTGTTAAGCTAGACTGTATAGTATGCATATAAAGCAAGTACTTCATACCTGCCATTGTTCCAAACCACCACTCACTTCCTTGCTTAAAATTTTTCCTCCATAAGCATAATAGCATGTTTTAAAATCATGGTTGCCAGTGATTGACCATTAAGGTCACCACTTTCATCATGAAGATACAATAATATTTTTGTCTTCAAACTCAAGGCATTATGCAAAATAACATTGTGAATTATTTATTGTGTACGATTTGATTTTCTTGTACATTTACTTCTTTGATAACTTCCTTTAAGATTGGGCATTGCACCCTCAGCTGCAATCTCAAACAACTCACTCACTATCACTTGAAGATTCCTTTCATGAGAATCCTTCTATAAAATCAAACTATTCCCTATAGACTACCTACTTACTACATGGGACTCATTGTTTCATGGTATTGTAGTTCTTAAGATCCTTCAACCTTATTGACACTACTTCACAGTCCACAAGGTATTATTCACTATTCTCCCATCTTTGATGAGTCTCAAAACACTGCTCAAACATGCAATCCACTACCTCCATTATACATTAATGGCTAAGAAGAAACATTGAACCTATGATTACCACTGTTACTTCATTTGGATAGTCATTCCCTGATTGCATTTTCCTTGTCTAACACTACCAAAAGTATTTGAAAAACCCTTAAGGTCAACAAGGGGTTAAGGAAACTCACTGTTAAAATCTCCACTTTACTATGCAAGGTTTGAGCTTTATTATCTTGTCACTGCTTAGCCTCTTTTTGACTACCACATCTCAAGTGGTTGTCATTTTTCTTACCATAGATTGCATTTACAAATGTCACTAAGCTACATAGTGTGCTTGTTATTGGCTACAATAGTTAGATTGCAAGATTTTGTTATTACCTACAATGTCCCAATCTTTCTAGTATTGCAACCTCACTAATCCACTATAGTTATTGTTTATGTTTCTACGGAGGCCTAGGGTTTCTACCCGAATCATGCTCTTACCAATGCTTTTGTTGGTATTAAAAAACAACCTTAAATCTTGGGTCAGAAAATTAGTTGTCTTGACAAAGTTGTGGTATGATCTTAGATTGTATCCTAGAGTGTGTGGGAAGCTTATCTTTGATCATTAAGGTATGTAAACCTGATCAAGGAAATGTATCCTATACATCATGGGTCTTGCTTTAATACTTTCCATATTGGTTATTAGCAGATCACATTATTATAGTTTGTGGTAACCCAAGATTGCATTCAAGTATGTAATAAACTTGGTTTGTAGTTTAAGCTATACACTTTTAAGTAACATTCATAAGGTTTAGAAAATCTTGATCACTCTCTAGAATAGCCCATTAAACATGGGTTGTGCTTGAATGCACTACATAATTGATATAACACAACCACTCTGCATATCAACCAGAGTTATAGGCTCTTTTGGTAGCAAGAGGTAATCACTCTTCGATCATGCTATAATTACATCCTAACCTGTTAAACTTGAGACAACCTAAATGCACCCAATGATGATTGACACCTACATTATACAACCTGAATTAACTACATTATATGAGTGCCTCCATTTCTATCATAGCATAGCCACATTAAACTTGGGGCACACATGAATGCATCATGTATTTGTTATAGCACAACTATGCCACATGACCAATAGAGTTATGGATCACATAATTACAGTCACAAGAATCTATTCCTTGGTTGTGATCTTATGGTGATTCCACACAACAGAATCTAGACATGAAATTTTTAAAACCCTAAAACTCTAAAAATGAAATCTAATGAGATGTTGCTTTAAAATATGATTTTCAAACCTAGAACTACAAATCTGACTTCACAACTAAATTCTACAAAAAGACAATGACTACCTCAACCTGGTGATATCTTCTTGAATTTTTTCTGATTTTTCCCAAGAAAATCATCCTTAGTTCTCCACAAACTGTCTCAAGTAGAGAGAAACATTGTCGCAATAAATCAGGCACGAACTCACTTTTCTTTATGTCGACCACAATTTGATTTTTTCTATTTTTCATGTTTGTTGAAATTTCGACGAAACTGATAGTCGACATTTCGACAAACGTCGGGGATAAACTTACAAAAAAATAAAAATTACACATCAAATTTTACAAGCACCCTACGATACATCAAATTATACATATTTCGTCGGACATTTTCGTTGGATTTTGTAGTCAAATGAGTTAGTGTTCCTTTTCCAAAACCTCTGATAACTCATTTTTCACATTTCATCCTCATGCCAGCCTCTGACATGCCATTTATCTAAGAGGTTCTTATAATTTTCTGATAATGCTCCCCCTATGACCTTTCTAGGTCTAATCCTCAGAGGAATCGTATGTACCGGATGAGGGCATAGCCACATCAACAGTCTTTGGTACTTATTTCTTTTTCCAAATCTTATTCATCTATTGCTTAATCTCATATTTTTTAACTTTCTTCACAGATTCATTCTTTTCTACCAGATTAGTTTCCTTACTCTTCTTGCTTCTACAAATTTTTGAAACATGTCTTGGTTTGTTGCAGTTATAGTAGACAGTATTTATTTGATTATATTGACTTCCATTGATTCTTGTTCTACACTAATTAGCATTATGTCCATACTTGTTACAGGTATAACAATAGCCATTAAAGGATTGATTCATTCTTTTTCCATTAAACTGATTCATCAACAAATTTTTTCATTCACTTTCCCTATGTCCAATTCTTTTGCATGCAAAACATTGACCAGTAAAAGGACCAGGGAACTGATTCATCCTACTCCTACATTCTATTGCCTTGTGACCAAATTTATTGCATGAAAAACAAATTCCATTAAAAGAAGCATACCTTTGTGCATTAGGTTTTCTCGCTGAAGGTCTCATAATAGAGTTCCTTGAATTTTCTTTCTGATTTCCTTTATTCAGAGTCTTTTGATTGTTCACAGTCTTGGAATTTTCATCGGTATCATTTCCTAAACCACCTTTGTCTTTACTCATTTTTTGTCCTACAATCAATTCATCAAGCCTATCTAAGCTAGATTTGAAATTATTTTCATAGAGTTTTTCCTTCTCCAGATCCACTTTCAGGTTCACAACTTCTTGTTCAAGCTTGGTGCAATCTTCATACTTGCTTTGTACCAACTTGTTCAGAAACTCTTCAATTCTTTTCTTCTCCTCTACTTGTACGTTCAAACTAGCAATATCTTCATTAGCCTTCTTCAACTGATCAGTTACTTCCTTATGCCTATCTTTGAACTTTTTCAATTGCTCCTTTAATTTTTGGACACATTCATTTGCCTCTTCAAGATTCTCTTTCAAATCTCTATTTTCTCTTTCAACTTTGTCAAGATCCTCAAGTGCAGTCCAGAGCTCTCCTTTATCATCCATTTCTTCCATCTTCAAGATCTCCCTCAAGCTGTTAGGTATTTTTGAAGGAACCAAGTACCAATTATTAAATGTCCAAGATACTGAGAGGGGGGGTGAATCAGTATCTTCTTAAATTTTCTAATCAAATACCATCTAATTATTCCAATGCACACAATAGCAAAGATAAATAAAAGCATTAATAGAACATAAAATCACATAACACATGAAGACCAAGATTTTTACATGGAAAACCCTAAATGGGAAAAACCATGGTCTGTGTTAGCTCACAATATAGTATAATCGGTTATAAGATATACAAAAGGGTGGCTCACTACCAGGACTCACTGTCCAAAAACAAAGGCTCACTGCCTACATAATTACAATGACAAAAAAATGGCTTACAGCCAAAAAATGAACTGATAGAGTATACCTAGTGAGTGCGGATTCAGTTCCAATGAAGCTCAATAAACCAATTTGACACACTTCATCATATTTTCTCTTCTTCACATTCACATTCACAACACAACAAAAAAACCTTTTTAAACTTCAAATATTATCCAATATATATATCTAATCTCACTGCAAGTATCAATTAGGTCAGCCTAATTGGATGCACTTCTCATTTTAAAAAATACCAACTTGTTGGCTTCAATCTTTCACAAAATCTTCTCAAGAGGTAATTCACACATCCAACACGCTTCATCAAGTCACCATAGACCTAAAATAGGTCACACATATATCCACATAACAAAAATTAATTCACCATTACATAATACATCCATTAGGTCGGCCAAGGATAGACCTAATAGCACAATTGCAAACACTAGTGTAATGTTGATACATCATACGAGCATTTGGATACATGAGATTTTGAAAGTATGTGCTCTCAACGTCTATGAACCACTTCCCAAAACTAAAAGCAATAGTAATCACGGGAAAAAAAATGCGGAACAAAATACTGGAGGATGTAAGCAAAATACCGGTTCAGATACTGGACCAGAATACCATAACAACTTCAGTCTTGATCTTGCAATTGCAACTCATGTATCATGGTGACATCAATGACAACATAAAAATAACAAAATGAGATGTTCTTCATTTTTCCAACATATTGATCTCTCACTTTGAATAAAAGCTAGAAAAAATGTCTTCTTGTTTAAGAAGGACAGAGCATATAGATCTCATTCCCTACTCAATATCATCTTTAAGGTAGAAGCAAGAATGGAAAAGAGTTAAATAAATCTTATAACACTATGAAGAAATGATCACTCACCTTTAAGTTTAGGTTTTCACTAACTTGCTATTCATTAATGTAGGAATTCTTGTGTTGTAAGTTTGTAAAACTTCAAGGTTCCAAGTCCAACTTTTGAATCGAGAGCACACAAGTTCAAAATTGAGCAAAATGTGTAAGAATAAATTACAATTTCGATTGTATTTATATCAAATCCATATTTTGTGAATTTTGTGGGATTTTTAAATGGTATATTAAAAATTTGGCAAATCCTGCATTATTATACAACTATATGTTGCAATTTTCAAGGCGATTATGACCCTACCATTAGCATGGAGGTGTCATGGCAATTGGAAAAATGTGTCATCAAATGTGATTATTTTTTAATGTTATTGGCGAAATGGGTCCTCATAAGAAACTATTTGTAAATTTTAATTAGCGAAATGGGTCCTCACAAGAAACTATTTGTAAATTTTAATTGGCGAAATGGGTCCTAATACACAATGTTGTTTTAATAGTATTGGTGAATATGTAGGTGATTTATTACATGCTTCTAAGATTCCAGGCGAAAATATTAATCAATCCATTTGAAATGCATAATTTGTTATGGAAAATTGATTACTTAAATATGCCTCATAAAATAAATCAATGATGAATGGACATGCATTGGACCAATAATTCATAAAATTCAGGTGATTTGGCCATTCTATTGGGTGCAATTAATTCACCAATTTTGACTTGGCCGATATCTCATATTCGCCAATTGGAGAAGATTCACCACTAAAATTCTCTCTACAAAATAGTGAATTTGAGACCAACTATTGGTCATTCTTAATTATAAATCATTCATGACTATAAATTTTTCATTTAATTTAAAATATCAAATTGTTTCACAAGTATTTTAGTACATTTGGTCAATTTATCAATGTGACAAATTTTCCTTTGAATCTTTGCATCGTCTATATGTAGCTACAATTATTTCTGGTGAAGTATAGATTGATTTATTCTACATTCATTATTTTAGAAGAATATTCATGTGAAATCATTAAAAACATAGTTTTCTTAAATCCTTCTCTCTTCTTCCCCTTTTTTCCATTTTTTATCAAAATTATTGAGAAGTAGAACTTAATGAGAAAATCCATGATAAGTCACATGAATGATGTTAAGGATTTCTAAAATTGAATTTCACAAAAAAAAAATAGATCTAGTTTCAAGGGAATTGATCAAAGTTAGATCATAATTTGTGACATCTATTGAAGTAACTATTGATTGTGTAAGAATAAGTGAGTTTAAGAAAAAGTAGTAAATCCTTGTTAGCTTCTAATATTTGTGACAAAAGAATATCACATAGTCCCTTTGTGATTAATAATAAAATATAATGATCTTTAAGTGAACCTAGTGTGTCAAGACCAAATGATTGAAGCCTTGGGATTACAAATTCTTTTTGAATTGAAAATATTTCAAGAGAGATAGGTTATGTTGTAAGAATGATATCTATGTTTGTGTGGTATAGTAAATTGTCACCCCTGACAATTTCACACTATCTTGACACCCTATTTTTTCCTACAACATTAATTATAATAACAATTTATTCATTTTAGGGCTAGATTATAAAATAATATTAAATTCCCTCAAGTGAAATAATTGGGGCAAAATCACCTAGTCAAGGGTGGGGGCCACCACTGAACTTAAGGATGTCCTATCTCAAAATTAAATGTGGTGTTTTCCTTTGGTGGTTTCAAAAGATCTCAGGTCATCCTATGCTCAAAAATTTCAATTGGAATGCATACTTAAACAAGTTTTATTCTCATTTGAACATTAGAGAAAGTAATTATGAATGAGAAGCTATTATGATGTAATTATTTTGAATATGTATTGAGTTATCCTCTACATGCTATCTACAACAAGATATTGTGTTCTGGGAACTAACCTTTTGTAGGTCTTTCAAGCAATCAAGACATCCATCAATCAACGTTTATGGAATTTTTTGGTGGGTTATCAGTTCATCAAGGATTTTACATCAAGGTAACATTGTCATTTATCATTTTAGTCAATTATTATTTTTGCATCTTCCTAACCTAGGGTATGCCCTCTTAATCATCATCAACCGTTGTACATGGAGGTAGAAATACCAAAACAGGGTTTGACTTAGGCAAGCCCTATACATCACAACATTTCCCCCTCTTTTCATGTGTGTAGGTTAGATCCAAAAGATTCATCAACTAAAAGTTACAGGATGTTAGTGTAAATTCACCTCCCAGGAGCACAATCTGCAATATAAACCTTCACAAATATGAGAGAAGCAAAGCTCTTTCACCAAAAGTGAAAAATAAAGTGAGATGAAGAATAATACACAAAACCTTGCTTATAAATGCTTGAGATGCAAGTCGATAAAATAAATAATTGACAATAACTAATAAAACTATATGCACCTAAATAATTAATATCTAATAATATTTTCCTAAGTAAAACTTAAGCATGGTAAATGGTAAAATCCATTTACTCCAACACCCTCCCTTACGTGCAACTTAGGGAGATTATTATGAAATATCAAGATGCAATATGGGTCTTGACTATACAACCATGTTAGGTACCTGTAGACATGTCAAAATTACATCATGCATAATCATATTCCATTCATCAAATAAATCAGGACTTTATTTAAATCAAATCCTAAATCAATTATCAAAGTCCAAAAAGTCAAATTAGTTAATCAGCATTAAATCAGCATAATCATCATTAAATTAATCTAATCCTAATCTAAGGCTAATCACATCCCACTTGCATTATCTAGACCTAGCCACTTGCACAATAAATCAATTTTATTGATTTATTAAAACAATCATTTTCCCTCAACATGACAAGTCAAACAGGGCATTTATTGCTCTTCTTTCTTGTCCCCCTCTCAAAATTTATTGCAAATTTGAATTCAAAATTTCCCCCTCTTGGGCACTCTTCCCAAATCTTGCATATACATCAACTAATCACATGGTGACAAGTGTCCTCAACTCATTGGCTTGTTTTGATCCCACATTGGTCCCTCTTCAACATTCAACATTTTGAAAATCTTTAAATACAAGCATCATCCTCAAGCAAATCCTTCACAATCTTCACAATTTCATGCAAGGTTACTCTCTTCACTTGAGATTTAATCTTGTTCATCATCACTCCACCATCTTCATAGCATTTTCAATTTGAGCTTTTATCAAGGATTGGGAAAGGGTCACTAGCACAAGTGACACCAATCCAACTATGGAATAGGTAGTTTGTTGAATGTTTTCATTATGCATTTGGTTTTCTTTTATCTTTTGTGGCATTTTGGAACATTTGCAATGTATTTCATAGGGGTATTCTTGAAGGATTTGTTGATACTAACCCTTGTTTTGAGTATAGTGTTTGCAGATTTTTAAAGGTACTCACATGTGGCGCTAGAAGGAGGGCCCTAGAGGGAGGGTTTGAACCTTGTTAATCTTGATTCAAACATTGTGTTCATTAGAATATTAAACATGTCTTTATATTGCATAGATTTCATCCATCGATGTTATCTTTGAAACAAGGTCAAGTTTTTCTGATTGATATTGCTGTTCCATCTAGATGTTGTACACCATATTCATTTAAAATAATGCCCTGCACATGCTGATTACTTTTGTCATTATTTCCTTGCTTAATACATTTGGTTTCATTTGGAAGATAGCTGAATTTGATGCTCTGTCATTAAATACTCTGTCATTGAATGTGAGTTTACTATATTGTTGCGTATTAAAGAAAAATGCATAGTCCGTTGGTTTTGATCTATGGTTGATATCATGTTTACTTGGTTCAAAAGCTAAAATTTTCTTCTTATCACTGATCCACAAGTCATCTCTAAAAATTTAGTCACCAGGGACATCCATTATCTCACGTACTGCCATGGCAAACATCAATTTGATTAGCAATAAAGAAAGCATCCTTAACACACTCGGGCTATTCTTTTGTGTTGTCCTTTTGCGTGCATACCTGTGCTTTGATGAATGACCGCGCCCTGTCTCAAACGCCCCATCCAATATACGATTGGTCAAAGGGCGGGCTAATTCACTCTACGCCTGTCAAACAAGTCCATTCTGTGCATAGCATGCAATTATTGCATTCCCTAAGACCACAGTTCTTATGCATTTAACAAGGCAGCTGGCCTTTAATGAAACCGCAGTTTCTCTTTAAAGCGTTCTGTCACACAGTTCACGTGCCTTGTCTAAGCTTTCACAACTTACATTTTTATTTGAAAGTTTCTGAAACTACATCTTTTAAATTTACCCCGCACTTCCTGCATCTGCCTACCATGCACATTCTGGTATTTACATTCTACCTGTCGAACACTTTCTTTGGAAATTCTTTATTCTTTGTTTGTGCAGGTAGTGATGTACTGGACCACCAGTGAGAAAGAGAGGAGTGATTGCTTTATCTGATGAGCTACTGCCATTAATGCCGCTGCTTCCATCCTTTTCTTCTTTAGCATTTGTCCAGTAATTCACAAGGGCATTACCCGCTTTGATGGTGCTGACATAGGCATCCTCATATTAAAATTTGACAAAAGAATGTTACTTTCCACCATTGTACAATGCTTTTGAATAGTCAGAATCTGACTGAATGATTGCTACTTTATTTCCATCGATAACATCTGTTGCTTTTTGACATTTTCGCTCTACAGGGTTATCTTCTGCATGTGGTCTTTTATAACCTGCCAAATGAAGATTCATTATAGGACTGTTGTTAATAGAGGCGTCCTTGGCAAAACTACAGTTGGTATCAGTGTTTAAAGTGTTTCTCCTCTGCTATTGTAGACTATTTTTATTAACTTTCAAATCAGGAAGTTCTTGCACTGTGACATGCAAAACTTTCTGTTTATTGGTATGATTAAATTTCTTTTATGTCGCCTCATACTGACGCATATTCACTTTGTGGTGAATTTTATGGTGCTCAGTAATTATTGATGGAGTGGCTGACATAAATATAGCGTGTAACTTTGTGCGGAGATTTTATTCAAACTCACTGAGTGGCGGGAATGGATAGAACATGATGAGATGGATGTGTGCCAATAAATGTTGTTTCAGTTTCTGTGAATCATGCGAAGACACTGTCATAAAGCGCCGGCATTGGAGTTGACATAAGTAAAAGCTGAGCCGTATGGAGCATGATTTGAAGCTATGCCTCATAAATACAAGATGACTGTCATTTGGTATCTCTTTGAAGCTCGCATTGATGGCAGATGTGCTGTGCTTGAGTGCCACGCCTAGACTTCCAATCTGACTCTGCCAGATAAAATTCTGTGGTCACTTACTTTTTTCTTTTTTTTTTTTTTCTGGCGTATTACTTTTTATGCGAATGGAGGTAAATTTTAGAATATTCTCATTTATGAACTACCAAATCACATCAAGAATACGCAAAGGTTGGAAACTTGGCTTTATAATCACCAAACGCATTTGTTTGAATTATCAGATTTTTAATACATAGAGCAGACTTATGCCATGGTTAGAAGGAACTTACAAGGCAGTACGCTCATTTATGAACACATAGGATGGAATTATCTTTAGGGTCTGCCAATTTAATGTTTGAAATTTAAAAACTTAAAGGTTGAAGGGTTCATTCTTCAAAAAGTTGACTTAGGAATGCAATTGATTGGATTTGTGAATCATTTTTTTTATTGATGATAAGGCTTTTTGAAACATTTGTTCTTCAAGGTTGACTTAGGAATGCAATTTATTAGCTTTATAAATCATCTTCATCATTGTGGTCCTAGTTAAAATTTGAAATTTTTGATGTTGCTTGGTGATTGATTTATTGGCTCAATGCCTTTAGTAATGTGGATCATGATAAAAGAGAGAATGAATATAGCAAGTGTGTCAATATCAAAGCTATAAGCCTTTCTTTTATCATTCAAATTTGTATTCTTTCATTTGAGATCATGCCATTGTGTGGATATTTTGATCCATTTGACTTAAATTCATTTTATCATCCAATAGTTTGATCCTCACATAAGTGTATTTTGTTTGATAGGTACCAAAAGCCAACAAAACAAAAGTGAACAAGGTACCAAAAAAAGTGAACAAAGGCAAGGTACAAAAGCAAACGAAGGTACAAGCGAAGGATACAAACGAACAAAGGCGAAAAGATGCAAAACAAAAGAGGAGGAGGATTCTTGTTTGAAAACACAATGTGTTTTTTAACACTTTGATTTTTTTTGATCAATACAACTTCACGAAAGGAGGGAAATGTTTTTTTTGAAAACACAATGTGTTCTTTAACACTTTAAGTGTTTATTCAACACTTCACGAAATTGTTTTCCTTTTCGTTTTAGAACATTAGTTTTCAATTGGGGCTAAAACGAACAATTTCATTTTCATTGCAAAGGGCTTAAAACGAACCTTAGAACAAACTTACTAGATTTCATTTTGGTTTAAAATTGAACAAGGCAAACTTCACACTTGATTTTGGTGCTTAAAATGAAGTCATCATTG
>VDFB02190849.1:63724-87485 GCA_007258455.2 Sequoia sempervirens | reverse complement strand
GTCACCGTTTAACTAGAGTTGCATGAGAATCCACAGATCACCCTTCATGATTGCCAACAACATCTTCACACATATTGAGATCGACGTGACTACACAAGCAAGGCATAATTCATTAATGCTTCACCAGTTGTATGATAAAATGACCACCATGTGTCATTTTCCAACTTTGAATACTGCCCGCTGATCTCCTGAAGAGTTGGTAGATCAAATAGTTTATCTCGGGCTAACTCGGTTTGACATCCAATGAAGCATCATTCACCTTCCTCATGACCAATAACATTAATCCATTTTGGTAGGTCCTATGCACTTTGCAAACTGAATGGCTAGAGCTACGCATTGCAATCTTGTTGACCTCACAGCTTTTAACCAACCTTCATCTTCCTCTTGTGAGCTAGCAGGGAATATCAAAGATTTACAGTAGCTTTTGATCTTGGTTGTCGATCTAAAACCATGAGTTATGAGCTCAATAGTGGAGATTGGGCCCCACATTCCATACAGGGCACACATCTGCCTTTTGTTGACCTCACACCAAATAACAAGGTGACACCTTAGGTCTGCGAGTTGGTGGGGTATGTTCGAGATCTTCTCCCATATCTTCAAATCTAAAAAACCTACATATTGCATGGTAAGTATTTAATGAAAGGGTTTGGCTAAGCCATCGGCAACATGACCACTGGGGTTAATGGCTAAGGCCTATGTCACCGGATTAAAATTAAAACCCAACTTTGATTTTAATACTTTATTTCATCAGCAGGGTTTTATTTCCTAAGTCTCGATTGGCCCCGTGTTTCATCTTTTAAAAAAAACTTATGTTGTTTGTCATCCACCTAGTAATGCCCACTTCTCATTTTAATGAATGTTTTATTTTGCAAGGTTGATTTAGTGTTGTTGTTGATCTATTTCTTGAAGATATCAATGGTGCCCGTAATCCCATGATTGAGAATTGAAGGATCGCGAGATCACGGGCGGGTGCCATGTGTCCTATTTGGGGGATCAAATTTTCTCTATTGCTGACCAACAGCCATTTGATCTAAGTCATTCCCTGCCATCCCACAATGTTGGTTGGGTTGATTGCAAAATCATGGGTGGGCGCCATGTGTCTCATCCGATGAAGCCTAAAGAGTAAAGGAAACACTAGCCGACTTTAAATGTATTAAGGGGTGGATTACTAAAGTGTTCTCGAGATGCACATGTTCTAAATCAACGGATATGTTATAATCTCGCTAGAAAATTTTCTTGAAGGTTAATGACATAGCTGGTGAGTGTGTTAAAGGAACGAGATCATTGATGCTCAAGATTAATAGTTGCCCACCATCGCGTGATTAGAAGTTTCAGGATTGCGATATCGCGGGCAACCGCCACATGGACTTCCTTCATAGTGTATGGTAAGGTGGGCCCCTTATCGCCGTGTTGGAAATTGTGTTAGCTTTTTTTGAAGGTGGTCGTCGATGATTTGATCAAGCTATAGAATCGACGGCTTGAATTTATATCTGCATCAAATATGGTTGGAGCTATTCGTGTAGTGCGAAATTGAGCTTTAATGGCAGATGAGACAGTTGCTAGCGTAATTTGATCAAAAATAAAATTAATTTTCCTACTTGGTCTATATCACAAAGCATTCAACTATTTTGTGGAGTAGTTTTAGAGCTGAAGGTAGAATTGCAAGTTTCTATAGCCAAAATTTGGGAGTTCTGTGAACAAAGTCATGAGTTTATTTTTCTGTGCCTCCTGGTCATTTTTCATTTGAATTTGGGAAAGTATTAGCTGGATGTGCTGTGAGATTATTGATGAATGTGTTAGGGCTATAGTTTAATTATAGTTGTGAGAAATTGCAGTGTTTTATCCTGTAATTTTCTATCTCAAGTTAGTCCTAGCTATCTGAATTATAACATTGTCAAGAAGCCCTAGTTTGTCGGAAATGGCACCACCCCTAGCTAGACTGAATATTTGAAATGAAACCTATATGATGATTTCTTGGATCAATTTTGCTTGTCAACAAATGATAGGAGGAAGGGATTGGTCGTAATGTGAGGGAAAATCCTGGGGGAAGGGTTAGTGGATAATTGCTCCAACATTACTAATGCTAGGGTTCCCCTCACTGGCTTGGAATTGTTTAGATTTTGGTATGAATGGAGGAATTTTTCTCACCCTTTTTCAAATGGATGGATGTATGATATGGGGAAGCTGGTGGTACCAAATGTATTCCTTGATGTAGACCTACTTAGGAAAGCAGCTACAAGATACAACCCTGTTACACGGATAATCAGGGACAATGATGGAAAGGTTCTATTGAGCATTAACAGAGAAGAGGTCCAACATATTTTTGACTTGAGTGAGCCAAGCGAAGAATTGGTTCCTATCAACCTTGAGGAAATGAAGTAGGAGTACATGCAAAGCTGAAATCTCTTTTTAGAGCAAGGTTGCTTCCACCTCATCTGGCTAGGGCAGGAGGTTCAAAATTTCATATCAGCCCCAGTGACCAAGAACCTTTCAAATTAAATTATTTTGCAAACCATTTCCTCACCACTTTCTATTATTTATGTTAGATTTTGGGTTTCAGTCCTAGTATGGTAATGCCCATTGCTTATATGTTCATGGGGGTGCAAATACAACACCCTAACTTCTCTGTGACCTATGACTTCACTTCTTTCTTGGCTGAGAGGAAGCATGAAGGGTTGTCAAAGCTGCAAAACAATGATACCGACACTCAATTCTTTTGGTATTCTATGCTAATGTATAATTTTTTGTTTAAGAATGTTGACTTTTTCTTTGAGAGGATGAAATTAAGGTAATCAGTTGATGGAGAAAGATTGTCAGTACATATATGGGTTGTAGATTTATCTTGTAATAAGGAAAGCACTATTTATGTGCAATTTGATTTTTTTTTTTTCCAGATTAAGGGCTAGATTAATGGTGAATATACCTAGGATCCCTGAGGAATTACATGATTTCCTCATGCCAAAGGAGAGGAAGCCATAATTGAAGGTTTACCATAACTGGGGTGACATCATCCCATACCCAGTCAACAATGTCTTGAGAGTATATGGTTTTCACGGAGCCCCTCATATACTGCCATATAATTTTCCACCAAGAGTTGGATTTGTAGAAGTTATGTGGCAGATAGGTTGTATTCATGAGGACAACCTCACTAGAAGGGGTAAGGGAACATTTTTTCTAGATTATATAGTGGTATCTAATTTTGTATTTTCAAAGGGAGGTTGGACGCATTTTGGTAATTTCTTTAATGACTACCATTTGAGGTGTGCACCAAAGTGGCAACATGATCCTGAGGCTTTCTTTGCTCTTTTCAGACAAAGAATAAAAGCTGAAAAATTTGTGCATGAGTTCAATTTCCCTAAATACTTAATTAGAAATGAATTTGATTTGAATAGACAGGAGTTGAACAAGGAGAAATGGATAGCTTATGGTAATCTACTAGATGTGCAAAAAATGGATCCAAAATATGATCCACTGTTGGAGTTTAGTCCCCACCATAAGAAAATTGATTTTTTGATGGGAAACTTCAAGGAAATTATGGGCACATTGAGGACAAAAAGGATAAATTTAGAATTGAGTCTGCATGTACAAGAGCAAGGTGCCAAACCAATTGAAATAAGGCTAGCATACCAGCCTATGGAAAGGTGGCCCATTTACAGGAGGAAAAAGGATAGTAGCAGTGATGAAGAAGAAGTGGACAGAAAAGGAAAACAAATTATGAAAGTTCCTCCACAACTAAGTCCAAAATTCAAAGTGCCTAGGACAATCAAAATTATTAATTTAGAATCACCACCGGAAGACAATCCCTCATCACCACGATTCAAGCCAAGCCCTAAGAGGCAAAGAATTGATCAACCACAGGAGGATATGATGGATGAGATTATTGTTATTGATCAAGACATGGAAGTTGGCATGCCTTCCCCTCCTAGGCCAGCTAAATTAGTTTTATCTAATTTAGATATAAGGTAAAAGTGTACAAGATGCAAGAATGGAGGCATACAAGGAGTTTCTAGATGACAATACATTTGTAAAAACTCCTATATTCTTGCAATTGGTATGGAGGATGAAGTTTGAAGAGTATCAAGATAAATCTAGGCAGAGAAGAGAACTAAGGCCTGACAGGTTAGACCAGGAGAATGATGAGGAGGTAAAAGCTGAATTAATGGAAGAATTCAAGAACATCACTCTTGAAGAAGGAAGAAAACTAGTGAGTCAGGCTAGTGTATTAATTCTTCCTGAATGGGACATTGCAGATGTAGTAGCCTTTAATGCTATTATGAAGTCTAAGAATCCTTTTCAAGACTCTAAAGAAGAGGTCAAGGTATTATTGCAAAACTCTTCTTTGAGTGAGGAATATGAAACTCTGGCAATTTGGGCATTGGCCCCACAAGGGAGAAAACCAAATGTTTCTGATATTAATCCAAAATTCAATGGAGGATTGATAATAAATAGAGCTTCAGAGACTTCAACCACTGAGGCCACTAATTTGACTATGAATGAGGACAAATTGGCCCAGAAGACTACTGAAAGGGAGAAATCTAAAAGGAAGAGCTTAATGGAAAAATATAACCTTTTGATTGAGGAGTACAACAAGATGCAGTAGAAAAATGTTGAGTTGCAAACTAAAGTGGAGAGGTTTAGGTATAAGCAGATTGGGGAGACATCAAGTGGTCCAGGAACCAATACATTACCTTCCACAGTAGGGTCAGTGCCTCCTGCTTCTCCAATTGTTTCCACACCAGGATATCCTAGTCAAAATCTTGTCCTCACCCTTTCTTTAGAGGAAGTTGAAAAAGAAACAGAGTGCTTTGTCGATCCTACAAAGAAGCAGCTCTTGCAAAAATTGATGAATTGCAAGCATCACTAAAGAAAAGTGAGGATGGATCTCTCTTAAAGAAAAAGGATATTGTTACTACTATTTTGAGGCATTTAAATGAAAAGGTTGATAGAAAATTGCTATCTATACATTCTTTATATTCTTTGTTGTTAGAAGCAATAAAGAATATTGATAGGGATCTGGAAGTAGTGATACCAGTAATTGACAATTGGATCCCTAGGGCCAGTGATCCGGATATCATGTATAAAGCCTCAAGGTTTGACATAAATAATAGGCCTCAATCATTAAATCCTACTCATGTGTTATTAAAATCATTGCAAGGTTTTCAGACCTTACCAAATGACTTGAGTAGGAAGATTAGGGAGCCGGTGAATAATTTCAATGATTGGGGTAACATATTGTTACCTGATATAATTGATGAGCAGGGAAAAATCAGGTCATTTCAACAATGGCAGGCTCAAGCAAGTGAGGCCATCAATGATCAAATCAATTCAATTTGTGATGACTCAAACTATGATTTGTTGGTGAGCTGTATGGACAAAATCATTAGTACCAACTCATTTTTGGAATCTTTTGAAAGGGATGCGAATTAGGTAGCGGTAAAATACACACCTTATAATACCAAGGTGGATGAGGTAATTAATTTTTACTGGCTGACTGATGATGAGTACCAGAATTGGGTAACTAAATATTTGACTGAGGAGGAGTAAAAGGAGTGAACTACTAAAAGGTGGAAGATCAGATGTTGCGGTTGCAACAGTTCCAGTTTTGTGTTGATGACTTTCTTAGTGTAGTTTTCTTGTGGTTTTTTGCATCAACGTTCCTCAGCTAATATGATGAACAAGAATAATTTTTAATGTGGTGGTTGTTGTAACAAATTTTGGAATATCACTAGGTGCTCCAATTGACTAGTGACAGGTGTACTTTATGTCTCAGTGCTTGTTTGCTCCTTCAATTTCTATAAGAAGGATTTCAAGGCCAGAAGTACGGGTTAGCAAGTTAGATAATTTTTGTCGAGTCTAGGTGAAGTTGCAGAGCGAATTGTAAAGTTTGATGGTTTTAGAGAAATGCAATTTAGGTTTTGAGTCATTTTGTAATAGGTTTTGAGTTCATCAAGATTTAATGTTGTATAACAGTACTAGCATTTGAGTTGAAATAAAAATTCGAGCTCATGTCTCTCCATTGTACATGCATATTTGAACTTTGAATGAGATAACTAAGGGTTGTTTTATCCATCTCACTATTGTGGTGTGTATGATTATATTTTAGCTTTAATTCAAGGAATTAATCAAAATGTTTGAATGGGATTATAGGTAGATATGTGTTGTATAAGGATTTGATAAGTACTCCTGGGTTAGAATGCATACTGATGAAATTGTAAAGCAATATTGTCAGGGATCTTATATGTGATGTATTAAATCTGTTATAAACCTCTAGATGCTTATGAATTTGACTCCTACAATGGATATATGGCACTCATCTAAGTTGTAATTATTAGTGTAGTTCAGTATTTGTTTGTCTTTGCCTAGAGCTTGCTACAAATTGCAAATCATTGAATATCTTATACAATGGATTGTGTTTAGTTATCTCACGCTCTAGATAGTTGATATTGTCTATGAACAACCAATTCTAGTTGATATTATCTTATCATGTTGAGCTATTAAGTGATATCATCTGCTATTTTTAATGTTGTTTATAATAATAGTGCAGATGTTGTAAACACATTAAGGGATCACCCTCTCAGGTCTTACAGAGCCCAAAGTGTAGGAGGCTTTTAAAGTCCTCGTCAATTGGTCCAAGTCCTTCAAGCTTCCTTTGATTAGAATTGGCAATTCCATAGGTAGATTAGAAGACAAACCTAGTTACATTGTAAAAAGAACAAGCATACATGTCAACCTAAGAACAACCACCTCTACAACTGACTTTTTAATCTTTTATGATCACATGAAACATAAAACACACTAATTTCAAGGTTGTTAACATCATTATTGAAATGTTTTAATTTTTTGACCTTTCAAAAATTAAAAAGTACATCATTAAATTAATTATGTAATGGCATAAAATTTTAAAACATCATGAATTAATTATGTAACCACATAAGTCAAATATAATTCTATCAAGAAATTAATATCAAATAGATAATATAATCGCATGACTTATAAATTTCAATGTCATTGATCTTCTTCTTCATCCAACTCTTTGTCTGTATCATCCAATCTAGATTCAACATTGTAAGGATTGATCATATCATCATCATCTTCATCGATATCAGTTTCGATAATGTTATCATCCACACGGATATCATCTTCATGAACATTAACTCCTACACCATCATGATCTAGTTCCTCCTCTTCAACATCTTCGTCAAGGACATCATCAACTAATTGTTGATCCTGATCATCATCTACATCATCTTCTAGTTCTTTGGTATCTTCTTCCACCACATTATACTTTACCGACCTTCCTCTTGGATCATGTCTAACAAGAAATGACCAAACCAGTTTACTTGGAACCTCTAAGTAAAATACCTGCTCACATTGGCTTGGAAGAACATAGGGCTCATTTCTAGCTCGCTCGATCAACCTTGTATTAACCATGGTAAATCCATTATCATGTTCAATAAAAGTTCTTTCAGCTTCATTTTCTTTCAATCGTAGCCTGTACCATAGGACGACGAACATAATTAATCTAAAGGACTTAAAGTTACACTCAAGTATATCATCCAAAATCCCATAGTATCAATTTTCTGAGACTTATTGATGTATGTCGCTTCTAGATGAAACATTAGTCACCTGAAAGAGTGCAGTTATACCAGAATCACAAGTTTTCTTCATGTCATCCAACATTTTGATTCAAAATTTATGACCATTGCACCACATAGCCTTGTGGTGTTTCACCTGCAATATGTCAAACATGTAAAAATTATTGCAAAATCGTTAGTTGATAAACATATTTATTCTTGGCCAAATGTATGTAAGGAAAACAATATCAACATATATATACATCAATATACTTGAAAATAATTAAATAATTTGGGTGATTAATATATTTATACATACCTGTTTATCTCTTAAACCATATGCTAAATCAATTTCCATTTGTGTAACATTGGAATCTCCATTATGATGAGCTTCTTTAACAAATGAAGCCACACCTTCCCATGTTAATGAACGACCAAATTGTTGACATCGTTCAATCCATACCGTCATCCAATCAAGATTATTGGCAATGTACAAATATAGTGCATCCCACTCTCGACCAACTGTATCAAAAAAAATTGAAATTCAAAAATGACATATAATTAGTTAAATACCACAGTATACGACCTTAATTTATAATTGATGAATATTGAAGATTAAAAATTAAATAAGTACAATAAACATAAAAACCATATGTAAAATATATTCCAATTAATCTCCATGACCATCTTATAATTACCTCTCACTTTCCTCAATCTACCTTTCCCTATCAGGTACTCCCCTTCAAATTTGTTAATGGAGTTGGTATCCCAAATGTGATCTACATAGATGTTTGCTGCAAACTTAGGAATATATTCACTTATGTACACCATGGTTTGGTATACCATATATACCTCAACCATAGAACCCTCAGGATGTGCTCTTTGTCTAACCAAAGCCTTCAAAAATTTTAAGTGTCTCTCAACCATCCACATTGACCTTGTGTGTACAGGTCCACACAATTTAATCTCCTCAACTTGGTGTATGAGGTAGTGTTCTTGTGTATTGAAAAATGTTGAAGGTAGACACTTTTTCATTTCACACATTAGACGGGGAATTTTTCTCTTCCAATAATTTATATCTTCTTTATGGATTTCTTTAGATGAGGGCCATCTACAAGTGATTCAAGGTGCAAATATATTAACGAGATTTAACAAAAATATACAGTATATTACATAACAAGTAAAACAAATGGTAATTATAATATGTATACAATGAATTGAACAAATCTCACTACTTACCTCATGTATTTTCCAAGATCATATATAACTTGCTTGACATTATTGTCAAAGTTGTCTAGGAGAGATAGAGGTAGAATGTACTGCAACAATTATAAAATGATCTTTTCATTATTTTTTCAAAAGTAGTAAACACAATACACTGAAAATTACATGAATTATACAAGTGTATATAATATACCAAAATAATTACATTAATGAAGGTATGGCAATCATGCATTTTCATCCTTGACCCAAATTCACCTTTCTTTGTTATTATATTGTTTATGTTCGCAGTAAATCCTGTGGGAAATCAAATTTTTCGTATGACTTATTTTATAGCATTGCTTTGCTGCTCTGTTAATAACCAAGGAAGGGCACTTATATTAATTTGGTCTCCATCGCTATTTAATTGAATGAATTTTTTCATTTCATGATTGGCTTCCTAAATGTCACTACAAATTTTGACAATTTTTTCTTTGTCATGCCTTCCATCCAATATTTTCCATAACGTTTTTGTTATATTCTTTCTGATATGCATTGTATCAAACAAATGCACAATTTAGCAGCTCATAGTAGGGCAACCTACTAAATTATTTGGGATATTTTTAGTCCTTGTGGAAGTTTTCCATTAATGCCTTGATGACCTTCATGAAGCATATAAGTTAAACAAATTAACAACGACAATCATTTTCAATTACAACATGAGTAAACAAAACATAATATAAAAATATAAATTCAAAACATATTAGATATGATAGATAAACAGTTTGATCCACTGTATAACCTTGATGATTAATTCTATTATATTCTAACTTCCATAGGTGAGGTGTCATTCTTCGTGGTTTTGATGTAGTCTCTCTTTCCCATTGAAAATATGTTTTTCAATAGTTCGATACTTATGATTTCTATGGAGGAAGTGCCTATACTCATCAAACACCTACTTTCCTAAACTTGTTGAATGATGAGATTTCATCTTTGGACCACAAATTGGACATGCAAATTTTCCCTTTGTTTGAAGACCTGCAAGATCATATATAATTGGATTAAATATGTCAATTTTTATAATTATATATAATGAATAGATTATTTTAAAAACATGCATGATATATACTTCATCAAATTAAATATTGTTAAAGTGCAGTCAAACATTATAACATACCACAAAAATGTGTTAGCCCTGGGGCATCATGAATTGTCCATACAAGCATTGCATGGAATTGAAATTGTCTTTGTCCTATTGGTCTAGAGGCGTCATACATAGTGACGCCATCCATAACTTTTAGTAACTCGTCGATAAGAGGCTTGATATATACATTCATATCTTTAACTTGGTACTTACCTAGTTGAATGAACATAAATATTACATAATTATTATAACCATTTTACTACAATATATATAAATTAATATACATGACTATTGAATGAAAAAAATATGTCATTATGCAGCAAATAAGACAAATGAGATGCTATTATGTTAAAGAAAATTGATGTAAACAAATACCTAGAACAATCATTAACAACATTATGTGCTTCCTCTTTATTGACATCCATGGGGGAATGTTATTGTTGATAACAAAAATAGGCCACACTGAGTAAATAGATCTCAACTCTCCAAATGGATTGACACCGTCCGCTCCCAATGAAAGCCTAAGATTATGAGGTTCTTCTTTAAATTGTGGCTATTTTTCTTCCATGTCCCTAAATGCAAAACCATCTAGAAGCATTCAAAGAATGTCATCTCCACTTCTATTTCATGCATGGTAATCAATAAATTGTGCTAACCTTTTGCACCTAAATAATCATTGCATATGTGGAATAATGAGAATATAACGAAGAACCTTGCGAGGCACCTTTTTTGTTAGTTGATCTATTCGATATCTACTGATATGACATTTTGAAAATTCTGTTGCAAATTCCTGTTGTTTATGATATATAATATGTTCATTGGGACATGCATCTATTGCTTGATACTCCATTCCGATATCTTTCATAATGGCACATAAATCTCGGTATGAGCAAGGTAAAATATTTGATGGTGGTAACAAAAATTCACTAATCAATTTACAACAAAAAATAATTTGTTCATATAAAGAATATTAATTGTACATATTTCATCCTTTATTTACTAGTGATGAACTAACAACAATTAAAATAGATGAAAAAAGATGACATATATGATATACCTTAACATCTGTGAGATTGATATGTTTGATAAACCATTCATAACCTTCAATTTCAACATCAACAATACAATATAGAGAAGAGTTGTTTGGGAGCATTCATAAAGGGGCTCGTATGCCTTCTCAAGTACAGGTAAATCATGAACATCATCAAAGTCATCTTGATCATTATGATCAACTCTACTACTAAATGTGTCATGGATCAATGTATTCATACCATCATCTTCAACTATGTTTTTTGGCGCATGATCATCTTCTTCCATAGGATCATTAACTTCATCTTCGATATTCACAGCTCCATATCCGTACGCTTGAAAAACCACATTCTTTGGGCTGTGATAATCCATATCATCTACCCTAGGGTGCCCCACCTTTATAATAATGATAGACACAAATAAACCATTACCATGATCAAGTGATTATATATATATAAAATGTTAAAACGATATAAATATTTACAAATTCAATCAATATAAACACATATAATGAGCAACTTACCAATGGACGATAATCATTCCCCCCTTTAATGTGACCCTGCTGCCTACAATGTTTCTCAACTGTTGTGATTAAAAGTCATCTTGTCTTTAAGCCCTTGCAATTATTGCAAGGACAATAACATTTCCCATCACCCTTTCTTTTCAATCTAGCCCACAATCTATCAAGTGTCTCTTCATTTTGTTCTGGACTAATATTATCTGACATGATTTTTCTTTACCAAACTTGACTATTTAGATCTTCAAAAAATATCAAACTCGCACTCCAATAATTTTTATTCATAGACAGGTAACATAATCTAATAATTTTGATATTTTACACCAAAAAAATTTGGCATGCAACCAGCCCTGCTAAAGAGAAGATAGTCTGAAGTTAATGACCCAAAAAAACACTTTAAAATGCTAATTCCAAAATTTATTAAATTCTAATTTTACTATGATTTCCAACCATTAAGACTCCTAAAATTAGAATATTGAACTTGATTGAAAACTTCCTCAAACGATGGAGGTAGCGAGCTAGTAAGAACAGGTGACCCATTCCTAAAGAGAAAAAATTTGGAATCATCATATCTAATGTCAATACGGATTTATCCTTTTATTTAAAGATGCAATGTGTCACTTCTTATGACGAGCTTATCCTTAGGGCCCTCAACATTGAGAGAGCCCTAATAAAAAACAACAGAAGCATTGGTAAGAGCATGATTAGGGCATAAACCCTAGGCCTATGTAGAAACATAAACAATAACTATAGCGGATTAGTGAGGTTGCAATACCATAAAGATTGAGACATTGTAGGTAATAACAAAATCTTGCAATCTAAATATTATAGCCAATAAAAAGCACACTATGTAGCTTAGTGACATTTTTAAATGCAATCTACAGTAAGAAGAATGATAATCACTTGAGATGTGACAGTAAAAAAGAGGCTGAGCAGTGACAAGATAATAAAGCTCAAACCTTGCATAGTAAAGTGGAGATTTTAACAGTGAGTTTCCTTACCCCCTTGTTGAACTTAAGGGTTTTTCAAATTCTTTTGGTAGTGTTAGACAAGGAAAATGCAATCAGGGAATGACTGCCCAAATGAAGTAACAATGGTAATCATAGGTTCAATGTTTTTTTCTTAGCCATTAATGTATAATGGAGGTAGTGGATTGCATTTTTGAGCGGTGTTTTAAGACTCATCAAAGATGGGAGAATAGTGAATAATACCTTGTGGACTATGAAGTAGTGTCAATAAGGTTGAAGGATCTTAAGAACTACAATACCATGAAATAATGACTCCCATATAGTAAGTTGGCAGTCTATAGGGCATAGTTTGATTTTATAGAAGGATGCTCATGAAAGGAATCTTCAAGTGATAGTGAGTGAGTTGTTTGAGATTGCAGCGAGGGTGCAATACCCAGTCTTAAAGGAAGTTAGCAAAGCCGTAAATGTGCAAGAAAATCAAATCGTACACAACAAACAATTCATAATGTTATCTTGCATAATGCCTTGAGTTCTAAGACAAAAATATCATTATATCTTCATGATGAAAGTGATGACCTTAATGGTCAATCACTGACAACCATGATTTTAAAACATGCTATTGTGCTTATGGAGGCAACATTTTAAGCAAGGCAGTGAGTGGTGGTTTGGAACAATGGCAAGTATGAAGGACTTGTTTTATATGCATACTATGCAGTCTAGCTTAAGACACCATTCTTAGAAGAGATTGAAGGTGGATTATGTAACTCAAGGGTTACCATGAAAGGGATTAAAGCAAAGAATGAGATCTATTTAAAAGCCACGGTCATGAAAATATTAAATATGTCACATGAAAAACCCTAGTAGATAGAGTAATGAATACAGTGCCAAAGAGGATAGTGTGCTGGGGAAGATTTAGGAGATCTCCACATTATCTAATTACAGTAAAATACATCATTTATTTATTTTTAATTAAAATAAATCATTCTAAACACTATATAGGATACATTGATACTTCAAAAGCCTCTAAAGGAATTTGATATTATGCAAATATATGTCAAGTAGCATTCATAAGGTTTAGAAAATATTGATCACTCTCTAGAATAGCCCATTAAACATGGGTTGTGCTTGAATGCACTACATAATTGATATAACACAACCACTTTTCATATCAACCAGAGTTATAGGCTCTTTATTGCAGCAAGAAGTAATCACTCTTCGATCATGCTATAATTACATCCTAACCTGTTAAACTTGCGACAACCTGAATGCACCCAATGATGATTGACACCTACATTATACCACCTGAATTAACTACATTATATGAATGCCTCTATTTCTATCACAACATAGCCACAATAAACTTGGGTCACACATGAATGCAAATAGAGTTTTGGATCACATAATTACAGTCACAAGAATCTATTCCTTGGTTGTGATCTTATGGTGATTCCACACAACAAAATCTAGACATGAAATTCTCAAAACCCTAAACCTCTAAAAATAAAATCTGATGAGATGTTGCTTTAAAATATGATTTTCAAACCTGGAACTACAAATTTGACTTCACAATTGAATTCTGGAAAAAGACAATGACTACCCTCAACCTAGTGATATCTTCTTAAAATTTTTCTGATTTTTCCCAAGAAAATCATTCTTAGTTCTCCACAAACTATCTCAAGTAGAGCAAAACACTGTCCCAATAAATCAGGCACAAACTCACTTTTCTTTATGTCGACCACAATTTGATTTTTTTCTATTTTCCATGTTTGTCAAAAATTCGATGAAAATGATAGCCGACATTTTGACAAACCCCAAGTTCATCGAAATTTCGACGAACATTGAGGAAAAACTTTCAAAAATTTGAAAATTACACATTAAATTTTAAAAGCACTCAACGATACATCAAATTATACATATTTCGTGAGACAATTTCGTTTGATTTTGTAGTCAAATGAGTTAGTGTGTGTTTGTAGACAGAGGTTGAAGACTTGAAGATCATTTGAAGCGTAAAGTTGCAAAGTTGCATTGAAAAGTTGTAATCTTGATGGAAACTAACCTATAGGCCAAATTTGGAAGTTCCAGAATCTAAGGTTAGAGAAGATGGAAGTGCAGACATTGAGCCTCAGAATCACTTTCAGAGATTTCAAAAATTTAGATCTAGACTAAGTTGACATCAAGGGCATCTTAGCCCTCCAAGTGGAATTTTGCAAAGATTATTTTGGATCCTATCTTGACATTTGAAGATTTTACATTTCTCTTGAAAAAGCAATGGAAATAAGACAACAATAAGGGTGTCTTATTCCTACCTAGCATATTTTCATAGTTTTTTTGCATTTCCAAAATCCTCATTACATTTCCAGACTTCCCAAGTACACATACCCTAACTTGTTGCTTAATTTCATCATTTGCACTCATTATTTTGCTTGCATTACTAGGTTTTTTGAGTTGAATGTTAAATTTTCTTTCACAATATTTTTCTTGGTGGTGAACCCTTCAAAGCTTAAAGAACTCCCTCCCAGGTCTTCCTTGATTGAGAATTGAGTCACATTTTTTTTATAGTCAATCCAATTTGGGATCCTAGGACATATTTGAATGAAAATTGGAGAATTGTGGTGTTCTACGACCTAGGTTATAAAACACCCATTCCCCCATTATTTACTTACCTTTTTTAAGTTCATCCATTGCCTATTGTATTTAAAATGTTAAGATTTCTTTAAAAAATTCTATGGGTATGTGCAGGATCGTGATGGGCCAAAAAGTGGCAATATGATGGGTATGTGTAGGGTATGTGGTAAGGAGAGGGGTTGGAGAAATCAATCTCAAATTCCTGCTCTAGGTCTTGCTTGCAAGACCTTCTTAGTGTGCTTCTTCACCTCCTTGACCTATAGGACCCTTCACATATTTAGGTACCCTTGGTTCTCCTGACCAACCCCACTTCCATCACCATGCAAACAACCAAGCCAATCTTGGTGCTCTCTCTGTTATTCTCTCCTTAGCCCTTAATCTTCCCTAAAGACTAACAATACCTCAACACTCAATTTAGATCTTGTAGGGGTGTAGATATTTCTTTAATAACTTCAAAGAATCCTCCTAGGGTTCCTAAAGTTTCACCAAGCTCCATCCTTCCATTGCTTTCACCAAACTCTACAACTACGGTTAAAAAGGCTACTAGCCTTCAGCCCCAATTAGGCCTCCATTTCCTAGAAAAATGGTCTTTTTAAAAAAAATTTCCAAATGAAACCAATTCTTTCTTTGGGATTCTTGGAAAAAATGCACACCTCTCAATGATTTTTGAGGTCTTAAGCCTTAACAGACCGTACGAAGCTTGAACCTGAAAATGCACATTTCCTAGGGTTTTTAAGCCACTGTCTGGTCGCTTTCAAACTATCTATTAGTTCTCACATCAAATGAAATGATGGAGACTTCTCCTTCAGCCCATAGCTAGGTAATACACTTACCTACCACCTCCAAAAGGAAAATCTTAAATAACTTGAACCCCTGCAAAGTTATAAGCTTTACACTTCTTGCCTTTCTAACTGGGCACCATTCTAGCTCGCCTAGGGCAAGAACTTTCTAACAACTCCTGAACTTTTCCAAACCCTACAAAATACCATATGTACAAACATGGAGTCTAGGCACTATTTCTAAAGTGTTGTACAATTTGTACAGTGGGAAAGTGGTCTAGCACTCCATTTTCTCAAGACTGCATGGTTCAGGCTAGAAAAAGAAAGAAATCAAACTATTTACAAACGAAGGATGAAAATGAATCACAAAGCAAAATGAATGGCATAAAAAGCTTGTATTCTAAACACACTACATTCTAATACATAACAGTAGTTATTTCAATCCATTTAAAGCTCTGTTATGAAGCAAAAATCAGAAATGGCCTTGAAGAACACTGTTTTATTTCAACTCACAAAAAGTTTCCTCAATACCAATCCTTCCAACCTTGTTTACAGGTCGAGACTCACCTTAAATAAGGATCCTCATTTAGTTATCTTCTTTGGTCAGACTTCTTCATGACCTAATGGCCAACGTTACCAAACTCCACTATGTTTTCTAACTTTTGTCAAGGTTAGCAACCTAAACAAGAATGAGCTTCAAAGCCCAACCATTCTTTCTACTTCTAATTCCACTGATCACAACAGATCAAAAGTTATTCATAATCCTCAAATGCTAACTAAATGGTCAACATGACCTTCAAATTAACATGCCCAAGCAAAATTTAAACTAGACTGCTTCCTAGGTGTGTTTCCTAGGTGCTCCTGCACCATTCTCCCCCTCCCTACACAAACACTAAGGAATGGAAGGAGAGATAAATGACAAGTCAATACCAAACTTCTTGAATTGATCTTCTTGTACCCATGTGGCTTCTGATTCATGCTTGTTGTTCCACTTGATAAGGTGCTCCATGTACACCTTATGTCTTGTAGCCTTCTTCACTCTTGATTCCAAGATCTTCTCTGCCTGAGGCTTGTCTTGATTAGGTAAGGGTATATTGTTGATGTCCTTGAAGATCTCCTTACTATTTTGATCCACATCATTGACTGTCCCCTTATACTTGATCAAGTCAGCTATGTTGAAAACTGGTGAGATTCCTAGATCCGTAGGTAACTCCACCTTGTATGCATTCTTGCCATATTTGGCCAATACCTTGCATGGACCCACTCTCTTCATCTGCAACTAGGTTGAAACTCCCTTCTGCAACCTGGACTTGTTAAGGTGGACCATGACATAGTCTCCTACTACAAATTGCACATCCTTCCTTGATAAATCTGCCTTCTCCTTCAACTTTTATGTAGCCTCAGTGACTGCCCTCTTTACCTGCTCCTAAATCTCCTTCATGGTCTGACTGAAGTCTTCTGCATGTCCACTTCTTTGTTCCATAGCTCTAAGATCTCTGAGCTCACATATAGCTCACATATGCCTCTTGGGTGCATCCTGAATGATGATTAAAACAATACTTACAACTTCCTTTAAGAAGAGATGAGCTATGTAACTAGCATCATGAGTAGTTTTGCAAGGGATAAAATGACTCATTTTGCTAAATCTGTCCACTACTACATAGACACTATCAAAACTAGTCTTGGTCTTAGGAAGGCCTACCACAAAATCCATCCTTACACACTCCCATGGTCTATTAGGAATGGGTAGGGGTTGATATAGACCAACATTACTATCTCCTCCCTTAGCTTTCATACACACAACACATTGTTCCGCATACTTTCTAACATCTCTTGCCAACTTAGGCCAGTAATAGAATCTTTGCACTAGTTCTAAAGTCTTGTTGATGCCAAAATGTCCACTAAGACTGCCATTATGCTTTTCCTGAATCAAATTTTCCCTCCTTGACGCTCTTGGAACACATAACTACTTTCCCTTAAACAATAACCCACTTTTCAATGTATACTCTGAGTATTGGTCATGGAAATGGTTCTCAAAGTTAGAACATACCTTATAGACCTCTGAAAAGTCTTCATCTTCCCCATAGAGATCCTTGAAACTCTCTATGCCAATGCTCTTGATCTGTATCTCTTGCACTGTCAACAATCTCCTGCTTAGTGCATCTGCTACTTTGTTTAGCTATCCCTTCTTGTGCTTGATGGTGAAGGTAAAAGCTTGGATGTATTCCATCCATTTCAAATGGCTATTACTCAACTTCTCTTGAGTGTCGATAAAACTAAGTTCCTGATTGTCAGTAAAGACTACAAACTCCTTGGGTAGAAGGTAATGCCTCCAGTTCCTAAATGACTGAACCAAAGCATAAAGTTCTAAGGCATAGGTTGAATACTTCTTCTTTGCTTCATTGAACTTCTCACTAAAGAAGGCTATAGGCCGGCCCTCTTGACTTAACACTCCTACTGCCACTCCACTTGTATCACACTCAATAGTGAACAATTTTTCAAAACTAGGTAACAAAAGAATAGGTTGAGTTGCCACTTCTTGTTTCAGTTTCTCAAACCCTTTCTCAGCTTCTTGATTCCACACAAAGTTTTTAAACCTCCTTTGATTGTATCTAGGACTCGTGCACATATGCCACTAAAGTTCCTTATGAATTTTCTATAAAATTGGGCCAATCCATGGAAACTTCTTACCTCTGTCCCTGTGGTTGGAGTAGGCAACTTTAGGATGGCTTCCACCTTGCTTGGATCCATCTTCAATGATCCTTTAGACACTACAAAACCCAAATATACAAGCTCTTGCTTAAAGAACTCACACTTCTCTAGATTGATTGCCAACTTCTCCTCGTGCAACCTTCAAAGAACTATCTTTACATGTTTTAAATGCTCTTCTACTATCTTGCTGTATATGAGGATGTCATCAAGATACACTACCACAAATATCCCTATAATGTCTTTAAGCACTTCATTCATGAGCCTCATGAATGTGCTAGGGGCATTAGAGAGGCCAAATGGCATAACTTTCCACTCATATAACCCATCATTTGTCTTAAAAGCTATCTTCCACTCATCTCCATCCTTGATTCTGATATGATGGTATCTACTCTTGAGATCCAACTTGGCGAAGTACTGAGCTCCTCCAAGACAATCCATCAAGTCTTCAATCCTAGGGATAGGGAATCTATATCTGATTGTGATTCTATTTATTGCTCTAGAATCAGTGCATAATCTCCACTTACCTCCTTTCTTTTTTTCTAAGACCACTAGTACTGCACATGGGCTGATGCTCTTTTGAATCAATCCTTGATCCAACAACTCTTGCACTTGCCTAGCTGCCTCTAGATTCTAATCCGGTGTAAGTTTATAAGCTTCTTTGTTAGGCAATGAGGCTCTAGGTATAAAGTCAATTTGATGACTTATGGCTCTCTTTGGTGGTAGAGTTGTAGGTGTACCATCAATTATAATGTCCTTGAACTGATCCAACAACTTTAGGACTGCTCCAGGTATGACTAGCTTTTCAGCCTTGTCTTCTTCTTTAGGTTGTAACATAACCACATATCCTTCACTCCCTTGATGTAGGTTGTTAAGGAACTCCTTCTCACTACTCAACATGACACTTGGTGTCTTTGACTGTCCCTCTTCTTCTTCTGACAGTGATTGCAACTTGAAAGTCTTCCCATCCTACTTGAATGAGAGGGTGTTCTCTTTCCCATAATATATGACACCTCTGTCATATTTCCATGGTCTTCCCAATAGTATATGGCATGCATCCATGGGTAACACATCACAAACTAACTTGTCCTTGTACCCTCCAATGGAAAATTCTACCGTTACTTGCTCATTCACTAAAACACTTTTCCCTTTGTTTAGCCATGTGACCTTGTAGGGGTTAGTGTGGGGTACCTTCTCCAATTTTAGTTTCATTACTTCATCCTCTAAGATTATATTGTCTATTGAGCTTGAATCTACTATGATCTTGCATACTTTACCAAGTATCTTGCACCTTACTCTAAATAGAGCTCTCCTTTGTTTTGGTTCTTCCTTGACCAGTTGTTTGATCAAAACTCTACTGAACATCAGATTCTCTCCTACCTCATATTCAATGTGGCTGACCTCAGATGACTTAGGACTCATGGTGTCCTCTTGTGCATAAGCCACTCTATTCTCATTTCTTGATGAAGATGCTTTCTCCGGGCACCTATAAGCAAGATGGCCTACTTGACTGCAATGGTAGCATTTCATGTTTGCAAAATATGAATTGCTCATGCCTGTTCCTCTTCCTCTATGTGAACCTCTTTGAGGTCCTCTACCTCTGTTATATCCTCCTCTAGAAGATGTTTCTCCTCCATGCTCAATGAGTTTAGACTCTCCTTGGTTTCTTTGGTCATTTCCTCTAACTTGGTAGCCACCTTGCTGTCCTCTTTGATCTCTTTGATCTCTGCCTTTTCCTCTGCCCTTAGAAGCCTGGTCTTGTTTCCTCTTGTTTCTTTCCTCAATCTTTATTTCCAATTGATAGCATTGGTGTACTATCTTGGGACTTAGAAGAGCCATCTCCTCTTGAATGTTCCATTTCAATCCATTAAGGTATCTAGCCACCTTGAGACTCTCATCCTCTGTCACATTAGACCTCATGCAAAGTTTTTGAAACTCCTCAGTGTAAGTGTTTACATCTTGGTCTCTTTTCCTTAGGCTTTGTTTCTTCTTATGTAACTAAATCTCATAATCATCAAGAATGTATGCCTCTCTCACTTTGGCAACCATTCCTTTCCAAGTTGAAATAGGTTGTTGCCTTCCTTTTCCCTCTTTGTCTGAATGAACTTCCACCATGTCAAGGTGGAACCTCTTAATCTTGACTTGGCCACCTTTACCTTATGTGCCTCAGTGACTCCATCACATTCAAAATGGTTTTCCATTCCCTCTATCCAATCCATGACTAGATTAGCTTCCATTTTTCCACTAAATAGTGGTATGCCTTCAAGTGATTTTCCACTCAAAGCCTTCAATGCCTTCAAGAAAGGCTCTTCTTTCAGAACAGGGTTAGGTTCATGTGTCTTGTCTTCCTCTACAACCTATTCTTCCTTTGGTATCCTTCCTTCAAATTGCACACTCCTCACTGCTTGCTCAAGTTGGGCTATTCTTTCCCTCAATAGTTTATTGTCTTCCTCCTGCTCTTCAACCATCTTGGCCAACTCTGCATTTGTCACCATGATGGAAAAATCACTAGACTCCACCTCAGACATACAAGATTCTTCCCAAATCTTTTACTGGCTCTGATACCAATCTGGTAGGGAGAGGGGTTGGAGAAATCAATCTCAGATTCCTGCTCTAGGTCTTGCTTGCAAAACCTTCTTGGTGTTCTTCTTCACCTCCTTAACCTATAGGCCCCTTCACATATTTAGGTGCCCCTGGTTCTCCTGGCCAACCCCACTTCCATCACCATGCAAACAACCAAGCCAATCTTGGTGCTCTCTCTGCTATTCTCTCCTTAGCCCTTAATCTGCGCTAAAGACTAACAATACCTCAACACTCAATTTAGATCTTGCATGGGTGTAGATATGTCCTTAATAACTTCAAACCATCCTCCTAAGGTTCCTAAAGGTTCACCAAGCTCCATCCTTCCATCACTTTCATCAAACCCTGCAACTAGGGTTAAAAAGGCTACTAGCCTTGAGCCCCAATTAGGCCTCCATTTCCTAGAAAATTGGTCTTTGTTTAAAAAATTTCCAAATTACACCCATTCTTTCTTTGGGATTCTTGGAAAAAATGCACACCTCTCAAGGATTTTTGAGGTCTTAAGCCTTAACATAACGTACAAAGCTTGAACCTAAAAATGCACATTTCCTAGGGTTTTTAAGCCACTGTCTGGCCACTTTCAAACTGTCTACTAGTCCTTACATCAAATGAAATGATGGATACTTATCCTTCAACCCATAGCTAGGTAAGACACTTACCTACCACCTCCAAAATGAAAATCTTAAAGAACTTTAACCCGTGCAAAGTTCTATGCTTTGTACTTCTTGCCTTTCTAACTGGGCACCATTTTGGCTCGCCTAGGGCAAGAACTTTCTAACAACTCCTGAACTTTCCCAAACCCTAAAAACTACCATATGTACAAACATGGAGTCTAGTAACTATTCCCAAAGGGTCGTACAATTTGTACGGTGGGAAAGTGGTCTAGCACTCCATTTTCTCAAGACTGCCTAGTTCAGGCTAGAAAAAGAAAGAAATCAAACTATTTACAAACAAAGGATGAAAATGAATCACACAGGAAAATGAATGGCACAAAAATCTTGTATTCTATCCACACTACATTCTAATTACAAAAAATTAGTTATTTCAATCCATTTAAAGCTCTATTATGAAGCAAAAATCAGAAATAGCCTTCAAGAACACTGTTTTATTTCAACTCACAAAAAGTTTCCTCAATACCAATCCTTCCAACCCTGTTTACAGGTCGAGACTCACCTTAAATAAGGATCCTCATTTAGTTATCTTCTTTGGTCAAACTTCTCCATGACCTAATGGCCAATGTTACCAAACTCCACTATGTTTTCTAACTTTTGTCAAGGTTAGCAACCTAAACAAGAATGAGCTTCAAAACCCAACCATTCTTTCTACTTATAATTCAACTGATCACAACAAATCAACACTTATTCATAATCCTCAAATTCTAACTAAATGGTCAACATGACCTTCAAAATAACATCCCCAAGCAAAATTTAAACTAGACTGCTTCCTAGGTGTGTTTCCTAGGTGCTCTTGCACCAGTATGTGGCTGGTGATTTTGTTTTTACAAAAAATTGATGAAATGAAAAGGGTTTTTAAAGGATATTCTCAGCTTTCCACCAATATAAATTATACTTTACTTTAAATTTAATAAATAATTATTATTCATTTTCTATTTGAATTGCGACTAAAGTCCTGATTGATAGGCTGATTGAAAAATATCTATAGCTTTCAAATGGTATCACATTTTTTGAATCTGAAACATGTGTCACATTCTATACTTCACATATTATAGGATTATAAAAATAAAAAATGAATTTCATGAAGTTTTGACGAAGTTAAGGTTGTCATACATACAAGTTTTTATATTTTTTAAAATTTGTAATAAAAAAATCATAAATAATTATTTACTTGGGAAAAAATTACAAAAAATATGCATCACATTGGGACATGATTCCTCTACTTATATCTAAAATATTATAAAAAATATTATCATTTTATTGTGGTTAGGGTGGTTAGACAAACACCTACTTATTTTTTCCGAAATTTAAGTACTAATCGCATTGAAATTTGAAATTTTCACCAAATAGATTTAAAAAGAATAAAAAATCTATTAGTTTAGAAACTAATTTCAATTTTCTACAAATTTTATTCTTACATATTTTTGAAATAATATAGATAATTTATTCAATTTTTTACGTCAAGTTGGCTAACTCTGATTTTTTTGAATTTTTTGCCACTTACAAGCCCTTTTTTCGATGATGATCCTGCACATACCCCTATGTTGAAAGACATAATATGTATTTATATTTTAACATATTTAGTTTAATATTTTTAACATCTTGAATTTTTAAATCACATTAAAAAGTGATTCGTATTTCATTATTTAATTTTTTTGAGATTCATACATTGGCAAAGTGAATATTCTATAACTAATTATTGGTGAAGAAAATTGTGAGTTGAAAAACCTAATGTTTATTTGAGATTACACACTATATTTTATATTTATTTGAAATTTAGTTCATGTTTTTTAACTTGTATTTCAAATTCATAAAAAATAAAAATAGGCGGTTCTTTTTTTTTTGGAATTGTACAGTAGGAAATTGAAAATTGAATAATTGAATGTTGGTCAAGAAAATTATAGGTTAAAAAATGCAACATATGTATACATTTATTTGATGACTTGTAGGATATTTTCAAAA
>VDFB02190849.1:27080-63624 GCA_007258455.2 Sequoia sempervirens | reverse complement strand
AATGAACGAATAGATTGTTGACATCATTCAATCCATACCATCATCCAATCAAGATTATTGACAATGTACAAATGTAGTGCATCCCACTCTTGACCAACTATATCAAAAAAATTGAAATTCAAAAATGACGTATAATTAGTTAAATACCACATTATACGACCTTAATTTATAATTGATGAATATTGAAGATTAAAAATTAAATAAGTACAATAAACATAAAAACCATATGTAAAATGTATTCCAATTAATCTCCATGACCATCTTATAATTACCTCTCACTTTCCTCAATCTACCTTTCCCTATCAGGTACTCCCCTTCAAATTTGTTAATGGAGTTGGGATCCCAAATGTGATCTACATAGATGTTTGCTACAAACTTAGGAATATATTCACTTATGTACACCATGATTTGGTATACCATATATACCTCAACCATAGAACCCTCAGGATGTGCTCTTTGTCTAACCAAAGCCTTCAAAATTTTTAAGTGTCTCTCAACCATCCACATTGACCTTGTGTGTACAGGTCCACACAATTCAATCTCCTCAACTTGGTGTATGAGGTAGTGTTCTTGTGCATTGAAAAATGTCAAAGGTAGACACTTTTCATTTCACACATTAGACGAGGAATTTTTCTCTTCCACTAATTTATATCTTCTTTATGGATTTCTTTTCAGATGGGGGGCCATCTACAAGAGTGATTCAAGGTGCAAATATATTAACGAGATTTAACAAAAATATATAGTATATTACATAACAAGTAAAACAAATGGCAATTATAAGATGTATACAGTGAATTGAACAAATCTCGCTACTTACCTCATTTATTTTCCAAGATCATATATAACTTGCTTCACATTGTTGTCAAAGTTGTCTGGGAGAGATAGAGGTAGAACGTACTGCAACAATTATAAAATGATCTTTTCATTATTTTTCCAAAAGTAGTAAACATAATACACTGAAAATTACATACATTATACAAGTGTATATAATATACTAGAATAATTACCTTAATGAAGGTATGTCAATCATGCGTTTTCATCCCTGACCCAAATTCACCTTTCATTGTTATTATATTGTTTATGTTCGCAGCAAATCCTATGGGAAATCAAATTTTTTGTATGACTTCTTTTATAGCATTGCTTTGCTGCTGCGATTATGCTCAGGAAGGGGCACTTATATTAATTTGGTCTCCAGCCATTTCTTCAATTGAATGGAATTTTTTTCATTTCATGATTGGCTTCTAAATGTCACTACAAATTTTGACAATTTTTTCTTTGTCATGCCTTCCATCCAATATTTTCCATAACGTTTTTGTTATATTCTTTCTGATATGCATTGTATCAAACAAATGCACAATTTGTAGCAGCTCATAGTAGGGCAACCTACTAAATTATTTGGGATATATTTTTATTCCTTGTGGAAGTTGGCCATTAATGCCTTGATGACCTTCATGAAGCATATAAGTTAAAAAAATTAACAACAACAATCATTGTCAATTACAACATGAGTAAACACAACACAATATAAAAATATAAATTCAAAACATATTATATATGATAGATAAACAGTTTGATCCACTGTATAACCTTGATGATTAATTCTATTATATTCCAACTTCCATAGGCGAGGTGTCATTCTTTGTGGTTTTGATGTAGTCTCCTCTTTCCCATTGAAAATATGCTTTTCAATAGTTCGATACTTATGATTTCTATGGAGGAAGTGCCTATACTCATCAAACACCTACTTTCCTAAACTTGTTGAATGATGAGATTTGATCTTTGGACCACAAATTGGACATGCAAATTTTCCCTTTGTTTGAAGACATGCAAGATCATATATAATTGGATTAAATATGTCAATTTTTTTAATTATATATAATGAATAAATTATTTTAAAAATATGCATGATATCTACTTCATCAAATTAAATATTGTTAAAGTGCATTCGAACGTTATAACATACCACAAAAACGTGTTAGCCCTAGGGCATCATGAATTGTCCATACAAACATTGCATGGAATTGAAATTGTCTTTGTCCTATTGGTCTAGAGACATCATACATAGTGATGCCATTCCATAAATTTAGTAACTCGTCGATAAGAGGCTTGATATATACATTCATATCTTTAACTTGGTACTTACCTAGTTGAATGAACATAAATATTACATAATTATTATAACCATTTTACTACAATATATATAAATTAATATACATGACTATTGAATGAAAAAAATATGTCATTATGCAACAAATAAGACAAATGAGATGCTATTATGTTAAAAAAAATTGATGTAAACAAATACCTAGAAAAATCATTAACAACATTATGTGCTCCCTCTTTATTGACATCAATGGGGGAATGTTATTGTTGATAACAAAAATAAGCCACACTGAGTAAATAGATCTCAGCTCTCCAAATGGATTGACACCGTCCGCTCCCAATGAAAGCCTGAGATTATGAGGTTCTTCTTTAAATTGTGGCTATTTTTCCTCCATTTCCCTAAATGAAAAACCATCTAGAAGCATTCAAAGAATGTCATCTCCACTTCTATTTCATGCATGGTAATCAATAAATTGCGCTAAGCTTTCGCACCTAAATAATGATTGCATACATGGAATAATGGGAATATAATGAAGAACCTTGCGAGGCACCTTTTTTGTTAGTTGATCTATTCGATATCTACTGATATGACATTCTGGAAATTCTGTTGCAAATTCATGTTGTTTATGATATATAATATGATCATTGGGACATGCATCTATTGCTTGATACTCCATTCCGATAACTTTCATAATGACACATAATCTCAGTATGAGCAAGGTAAAATATTTGATGGTGGTAACAAAAATTCACCAATCAATCTACAACAAAAAATAATTTGTTCATATAAATAATATTAATTGTACATATTTCATCCTTTGTTTACTAGTAATGAACTAACAATAATTAAAATAGATGAAAAAAGATGACATAAATGATATACCTTAACATCTGTGAGATTGATATATTTGATAAACCATTCATAACCTTCAATTTCAACAGCAACAATACAACATAGAGAAGAGTTGTTTGGGAGCATTCATAAAGGGGCTCGTATGCCTTCTCAAGTATAGGTAAATCATGAACATCATCAAAGTCATCTTGATCATTATGATCAACTCTACCACTAAATGTGTCATGGATCAATGTATTCATACCATCATCTTCAACTATGTTTTTTGGTGCATGATCATCTTCTTCCATAGGATCATTAACTTCATCTTCGATATTCACAGCTTCATGTCTGTACGCTTGAAAAACCACATTCTTTGGGCTGTGATAATCCATATCATCTACCCTAGGGTGCCCCACCTTTATAATAATGATAGACACAAATAAACCATTATCATGATCAAGTGATTATATATATATAAAATGTTAAAATGATATAAATATTTACAAATTCAATCAATATAAACACATGTAATGAGCAACTTACCAATGGACGATAATCATGCCCCCCTTCAATGTGACCCTGCTGCCTACAATGTTTCTCAGCTGTTCTGATTAAAAGTCATCTCGTCTTTAAGCCCTTGCAATTATTGCAAGGACAATAACATTTCCCATCACCCTTTCTTTTCAATCTAGCCCACAATCTATCAAATGTCTCTTCATTTTGTTCTAGACTAATATTATCTGACATGATTTTTCTTTACCAAACTTGACTATTTAAATCTTCAAAAAATATCAAACTCACACTCCAATAATTTTTATTCATAGATAGGTAACATAATCTAATAATTTTGATATTTTACACCAAAAAAATTTGGCATGCAACCAACCCTACTAAAGAGAAGATAGTCTGAAGTTAATGACCCCAAAAAACACTTTAAAATGCTAATTCCAAAATTTATTAAATTCTAATTTTACTATGATTTCCAACCATTAAGACTCCTAAAATCATAATATTGAACTTGATCGAAAACTTCCTACAACGATGGAGGTAGCGAGCTAGAAAGAACAAGTGACCCATTCCTAAAGAGCAAAAATTTGGAATCATCATATCTAATGTCAATACAGATTTATCCTTTTCTTTAAAGATGCAATGTGTCACTTCTTATGAAGAGCTTATCCCTAGGGCCCTCAACATTGAGAGAGCCCTAATAAAAAACAACAGAAGCATTGGTAAGAGCATGATTAGGGTATAAACCCTAGGCCTCTGTAGAAACATAAATAATAACTATAGCGGATTAGTGAGGTTGCAATACCATAAAGATTGAGACATTATAGGTAATAACAAAATCTTGCAATCTAAATATTATAGCCAATAAAAAGCACACTATGTAGCTTAGTGACATTTGTAAATGCAATCTATAGTAAGAAGAATGATAGTCACTTGAGATGTGACAGTAAAAAAGAGGCTAAGCAGTGACAAGATAATAAAGCTCAAACCTTGCATAGTAAAGTGGAGATTTTAACAGTGAGTTTCCTTACCCCCTTGTTGACCTTAAGGGTTTTTCAAATTCTTTTGGTAGTGTTAGACAAGGCAAATGCAATCAGGGAATGACTGTCCAAATGAAGTAACAATGGTAATCATAGGTTCAATGTTTCTTCTTAGCCATTAATGTATAATGGAGGTAGTGGATTGCATTTTTGAGCAGTGTTTTAAGACTCATCAAAGATGGGAGAAAAGTGAATAATACCTTGTGGACTATGAAGTAGTGTCAACAAGGTTGAAGGATCTTAAGAACTACAATACCATGAAATAATGACTCCCCTATAGTAAGTTGGCAGTCTATAGGGCATAGTTTGATTTTATAGAAGGATGCTCATGAAAGGAATCTTCAAGTGATAGTGAGTGAGTTGTTTGAGATTGCAGCTGAGGGTGCAATACCCAGTCTTAAAGGAAGTTAGCAAAGCAGTAAATGTGCAAGAAAATCAAATTGTACACAACAAACAATTTAGAATGTTATCTTGCATAATGCCTTGAGTTCTAAGACAAAAATATCATTATATCTTCATGATGAAAGTGGTGACCTTAATGGTCAATCACTGACAACCATGATTTTAAAACATGTTATTGTGCTTATGGAGGCAACATTTTAAGCAAGGCAGTGAGTGGTGGTTTGGAACAATGGCAAGTATGAAGGACTTTTTTTATATGCATACTATGCAGTCTAGCTTAAGACACCATTCTTAGAAGAGATTGAAGGTGGATTATGTAACTCAAGGGTTACCATGAAAGGGATTAAAGCAAAGAATGAGATCTATTTAAAAGCCACGGTCATGAAGATATTAAATATGTCACATGAAAAACACTAGTAGCTAGAGTAATGAATACAATGCCAAAGAGGATAGTGTGCTGGGGAAGATTTAGGAGATCTCCACATTATATAATTACAGGAAAATACATCATTTATTTATTTTTAATTAAAATAAATCATTCTAAACACTATATAGGATACATTGATACTTCAAAAGCCTCTAAAGGAATTTGAGATTATGCAAATATATGTCAAGTAGCATTCATAAGGTTTAGAAAATCTTGATCACTCTCTAGAATAGCCCATTAAACATGGGTTGTGCTTGAATGCACTACATAATTGATATAACACAACCACTCTACATATCAACCAGAGTTATAGGCTCTTTATTGCAGCAAGAGGTAATCACTCTTCGATCATGCTATAATTACATTCTAACCTGTTAAACTTGCAACAACCTGAATGCACCCAATGATGATTGACACCTACATTATACCACCTGAATTAACTACATTATATGAGTGCCTCTATTTCTATTACAACATAGCCACATTAAACTTGGGTCACACATGAATGCAAATAGAGTTATGGATCACATAATTATAGTCACAAGAATCTATTCCTTGGTTGTGATCTTATGGTGATTCCACACAACAAAATCTAGACATGAAATTCTCAAAACCCTAAACCTCTAAAAAATGAAATCTGATGAGATGTTGCTTTAAAATATGATTTTCAAACCTGGAACTACAAATCTGACTTCACAATTGAATTCTGGAAAAAGACAATGACAACCCTCAACCTAGTGATATCTTCTTGAATTTTTTTTAATTTTTCCCAATAAAATCATCCTTAGTTCTCCACAAACTATCTCAAGTAGAGCAAAACACTGTCCCAATAAATCAGGCACAAACTCACTTTTCTTTATGTTGGCCACAATTTGATTTTTTTCTATTTTCCATGTTTGTCAAAAATTCGATGAAAATGATAGCCGACATTTCGACAAACCCCAAGTTCATCAAAATTTTGACGAACGTCGAGGAAAAACTTTCAAAAATTTGAAAATTACACATCAAATTTTACAAGCACTCAATGATACATCAAATTATACATATTTCGTGAGACAATTTCATTTGATTTTGTAGTCAAATGAGTTAGTGTGTGTTTGTAGATAGAGGTTGAAGACTTGCAGATCATTTGAAGCGCAAAGTTGCAAAGTTGCATTGAAAAGTTGTAATCTTGATGGAAACTAACCTATAGGCCAAATTTGGAAGTTCCAGGATCTAAGATTAGAGAAGATGGAAGTGCAGAAATTGGGCCTCAGAATCACTTTCAGAGATTTCAAAAATTTAGATCGAGACTAAGTTGACAACAAGGGCATCTTAGCCCTCCAAGTGAAATTTTGCAAAGATTATTTTGGATCCTATCCTGACATTTGAAGATTTTACATTTCCCTTGAAAAAGCAATGGAAATAAGACAACAATAAGGGTTTCTTATTCCTACCTAGCATATTTTCATAGTTTTTTTGAATTTCCAGAATCCACATTACATTTCCAGACTTCCCAAGTACACATACCCTAACTTCTTGTTGCTTAATTTCATCATTTGCACTCATTATTTTGCTTGCATTACTAGGTTTTTTGAGTTGAATGTTAAATTTTCTTTCACAATATTTTTCTTGGTGGTGAACCCTTCAAAGCTTAAAGAACTCCCTCCTAGGTCTTCCTTGATTGAGAATTGAGTCACATTTTTTTTAATAGTCAATCCAATTTGGGATCCTAGGACATATTTGAATGAAAATTGGAGAATTGTGGTGTTCTACGACCTAGGTTATAAAACACATATTCCCCCATTGTTTACTTACCTTTTTTAAGTTCATCCATTGCCTATTGTATTTAAAATGTTAAGATTTCTTTAAAAAATTCTATGCGTATGTGCAGGATCGTGATGGGCCAAAAAGTGGCAATATGATGGCTATGTGTAGGGTATGTGGTAAGGAGAGGGGTTGGAGAAATCAATCTCAAACTCCTGCTCTAGGTCTTGCTTGCAAGACCTTCTTGGTGTGCTTCTTCACCTCCTTGACCTATAGGACCCTTCACATATTTAGGTACCCTTGGTTCTCCTGGCCAACCCCACTTCCATCACCATGCAAACAACCAAGCCAATCTTGGTGCTCTCTCTGTTATTCTCTCCTTAGCCCTTAATCTGCCCTAAAGACTAACAATACCTCAACACTCAATTTAGATCTTGTAGGGGTGTAGATATTTCTTTAATAACTTCAAAGCATCCTCCTAGGGCTCCTAAAGTTTCACCAAGCTCCATCCTTCCATTGCTTTCACCAAACTCTACAACTACGGTTGAAAAGGCTACTAGCCTTCAGCCCCAATTAGGCCTCCATTTCCTAGAAAACTGGTCTTTTTTTAAAAAATTTCCAAATGAAACCCATTCTTTCTTTGGGATTCTTGGAAAAAAATGCACACCTCTCAATGATTTTTGAGGTCTTAAGCCTTAACAGACCGTACGAAGCTTGAACCTGAAAATGCACATTTCCTAGGGTTTTTAAGCCACTGTCTGGTCGCTTTCAAACTATCTATTAGTTCTCACATCAAATGAAATGATGGAGACTTCTCCTTCAGCCCATAGCTAGGTAAGACACTTACCTACCACATCCAAAAGGAAAATCCTAAAGAACTTGAACCCCTGCAAAGTTATAAGCTTTGCACTTCTTGCCTTTCTAACCGGGCACCATTCTGGCTCGCCTAGGGCAAGAACTTTCTAACACTCCTAAACTTTCCCAAACCCTACAAACTACCATATGTACAAACATGGAGTCTAGGCACTATTTGTAAAGTGTTGTACAATTTGTACAGTGGGAAAGTGGTCTAGCACTCCATTTTCTCAAGACTGCATGGTTCAGGCCAGAAAAAGAAAGAAATCAAACTATTTACAAACAAAGGATGAAAATGAATCACAAAGGAAAATGAATGGCATAAAAAGATTGTATTCTAAACACACTACATTCTAATTACATAACAGTAGTTATTTCAATCCATTTAAAGCTTTGTTATGAAGCAAAAATCAGAAATGGCCTTCAAGAACACTGTTTTATTTCAACTCACAAAAAGTTTCCTCAATACCAATCCTTCCAACCCTATTTACAAGTTGAGACTCACCTTAAATAAGGCTCCTCATTTAGTTATCTTCTTTGGTCGGACTTCTTTATGACCTAATGGCCAACGTTACCAAAATCCACTGTGTTTTCTAACTTTTGTCAAGGTTAGCAACCTTAACAAGAATGAGCTTCAAATCCCAACCATTCTTTCTACTTCTAATTCCACTGATCACAAAAGATCAACACTTATTCATAATCCTCAAATGCTAACTAAATGGTCAACATGACCTTCAAATTAACATCCCCAAGAAAAATTTAAACTAGACTGCTTCCTAGGTGTGTTTCCTAGGTGCTCCTGCACCATTCTCCCCCTCCCTGCACAAACACTAAGGAATGGAAGGAGAGATAAATGACAAGTCAATACCAAACTTCTTGAATTGATCTTCTTGTACCCATGTGGCTTTTGATTCATGCTTGTTCTTCCACTTGATAAGGTGCTCCATGTACACCTTATGTCTTGTAGCCTTCTTCACTCTTGATTCCAAGATCTTCTCTGCATGAGGCTTGTCTTGATTAGGTAAGGGTATATTGCTGATGTCCTTGAAGATCTCCTTACTATTTTGATCCACATCATTGACTGTCCCCTTATACTTGATCAAGTCAGCTATGTTGAAAACTGGTGAGATTCCTAGATCGGTAGGTAACTCCACCTTGTATGCATTCTTGCCATATTTGGGCAATACCTTGCATGGACCCACTCTCTTCATCTACAACTAGGTTGAAACTCCCTTCTGCAACCTGGACTTGTTAAGGTGGACCATGACATAGTCTCCTACTACAAATTGCACATCCTTCCTTGATAAATTTGCCTCCTCCTTCAACTTTTGTGTAGCCTCAGTGACTGTCCTCCTGCTCCTAAATCTCCTTCATGGTCTGACTAAAGTCTTCTGCATGTCCACTTCTTTGTTCCATAACTCTAAGATCTCTGAGCTCACATATGCCTCTTGGGTGCATCCCATACACAACTTCAAAAGGACTCTTCCCTGTGGTCCGGTTCAGACTATCATTGTAAGCATACTCAGCTTGTGAGATAACCATATCCCATGTCTATCCATACTCCTTAGTTAGGAACCTTAGAAAGTTACCTAGCACCCTGTTAACCACCTTTGTTTGACCATCGGTCTGAGGATGGTAAGTTGATCCAAATGATAAATTGTTACCTAATCTACTCCATAGAGTCTTCCAAAAATGACTGATGAACTTCACATCCCTGTCTGAAACAATGCTCAAAGGCAATCCATGGATCCTTACAACTTCCTTTAAGAAGAGATGAGCTATGTAACTAGCATCATGAGTAGTTTTGCAAGGGATAAAATGACTCATTTTGCTAAATCTGTCCACTACTACATAGACACTATCAAAACTAGTCTTGGTCTTAGGAAGGCCTACCACAAAATCCATCCTTACACACTCCCATGGTCTATTAGGAATGGGTAGGGGTTGATATAGACCAACATTACTAGCTCCTCCCTTAGATTTCATACACATAACACATTGTTCCACATACTTTCTAACATCTCTTGCCAACTTAGGCTAGTAATAGAATCTTTGCACTAGTTCTAAAGTCTTGTTGATGCCAAAATGTCCACTAAGACTGCCATTATGCTTTTCCTGAATCAAATTTTCCCTCATTGACCCTCTTGGAACACAACTAATTTCCCTTAAACAATAACCCACTTTGCAATGTATACTCTGAGTATTGGCCATGGAAATGGTTCTCAAAGTTAGAACATACCTTATAGACCTCTGAAAAGTCTTCATCTTCCCCATAGAGATCCTTGAAACTCTCTATGCCAATGCTCTTGATCTGTATCTCTTGCACTGTCAACAATCTCCTGCTTAGTGCATCTGCTACTTTGTTTAGCTATCCCTTCTTGTGCTTGATGGTGAAGGTAAAAGCTTGGATGTATTCCATCCATTTCAAATGGCTATTACTCAACTTCTCTTGAGTGTTGATAAAACTAAGTGCTTGATTGTCAGTAAAGACTACAAACTCCTTGGGTAGAAGGTAATGCCTCCACTTCCTAAATGACTGAACCAAAGCATAAAGTTCTAAGGCATAGGTTGAATAATTCTTCTTTGCTTCATTGAGCTTCTCACTAAAGAAGGCTATAGGCCAACCCTCTTGACTTAACACTCCTACTGCCACTCCACTTGTATCACACTCAACAGTGAACAATTTGTCAAAACTAGGTAACAAAAGAATAGGTTGAGTTGCCACTTCTTGTTTCAGTTTCTCAAACCCTTTCTCAGCTTCTTGAGTCCACACAAACTTAGTTTTTAAACCTCCTTTGATTGTATCTAGGACTGGTGCACATATGCCACTAAATTTCCTTATGAATTTTCTATAAAATTGGGCCAATCCATGGAAACTTCTTACCTCTGTCCCTGTGGTTGGAGTAGGCCACTTTAGGATGGCTTCCACCTTGCTTGGATCCATCTTCAATGATCCTTTAGACACTACAAAACCCAAATATACAAGCTCTTGCTTAAAGAACTCACACTTCTCTAGATTGATTGCCAACTTCTCCTCTTGCAACCTTCAAAGAACCATCTCCACATGTTTTAAATGCTCTTCTACTATCTTGTTGTATATGAGGATGTCATCAAGATACACTACCACAAATATCCCTGTAATGTCTTTAAGCACTTCATTCATGAGCCTCATGAATGTGCTAGGGGCATTAGAGAGGCCAAATGGCATAACTCTCCACTCATATAACCTATCATTTGTCTTAAAAGTTGTCTTCCACTCATCTCCATCCTTGATTCTGATATGATGGTATCCACTCTTGAGATCCAACTTGGTGAAGTACTAAGCTCCTCCAAGACAATCCATCAAGTCTTCAATCCTAGGGATAGGGAATCTATATCTGATTGTGATTCTATTTATTGCTCTAGAATCAGTGCATAATCTCCACTTACCTCCTTTCTTTGTTGCTAAGACCACTAGTACTGCACATGGGTTGATGCTCTTTTGAATCAATCCTTGATCCAACAACTCTTGCACTTGCCTAGCTACCTCTAGATTCTGATCCGATGTAAGTTTATAAGCTGCTTTGTTAGGCAATGAGGCTCTAGTTATAAAGTCAATTTGATGACTTATGGCTCTCTTTGGTGGTATAGTTGTAGGTGCACCATCAATTACAATGTCCTTGAACTGATCCAACAACTTTAGGACTGCTCCAGGTATGACTGGATTTTTAGCCTTGTCTTCTTCTTTAGGTTGTAACATAACCACATATCCTTCACTCCCTTGATGTAGGTTGTTAAGGAACTCCTTCCCACTACTCAACATGACACTTGGTGTCTTTGACTATCCCTCTTCTTCTTCTAACAGTGATTGCAACTTGAAAGTCTTCCCATCCTTCTTGAATGAGAGGGTGTTCTCTTTCCCATCATATATGACACCTCTGTCATATTGCCATGGTCTTCTCAATAGTAGATGGCATGCATCCATGGGTAACACATCACAAACTAACTTGTCCTTGTACCCTCCAATGGAAAATTCTACCGTTACTTGCTCATTCACTAAAACACTTTGCCCTTTGTTTAGCCATGTGACCTTGTAGGGGTTAGTGTGGGGTACCTTCTCCAATTTCAATTTCATTACTTCATCCTCTAAGATTATATTGTCTATTGAACTTGAATCTACTATGATCTTGCATACTTTACCAAGTATCTTGCACCTTACTCTAAATAGAGCTCTCCTTTGTTTTGGTTCTTCCTTGACCAGTTGTTTGATCAAAACTCTACTGAACATTAGATTCTCTCCTACCTCATATTCAATGTGACTGACCTCAGATGACTTAGGACTCATGGTGTCCTCTTGTGCATAAGCCACTCTCTTCTCATTGCTTGATGAAGATGCTTTCTCTGGGCACCTATAAGCAAGATGGCCTACTTGACTGCAATGGTAGCATTTCATGTTTACAAAATATGAATTGCTCCTGCCTGTTCCTCTTCCTCTGTGTGAACCTCCTTGAGGTCCTCTACCTCTGTTATATCCTCCTCTAGAAGATGTTTCTCCTCCATGCTCAATGAGTTTAGACTCTCCTTGGTTTCTTTGGTCATTTCCTCTAACTTGGTCGCCACCTCGCTGTCCTCTTTGATCTCTTTGATCTCTGCCTTTTCCTCTGCCCTTAGAAGCCTGGTCTTGTTTCCTCTTGCTTCTTTCCTCAATATTTATTTCCAATTGATAGCATTGGTGTACTATCTTGGGACTTAGAAGAGCCATCTCCTCTTGAATGTTCCATTTCAATCCATTAAGGTATCTAGCCACCTTGAGACTCTCATCCTCTGTCACATTAGACCTCATGCAAAGTTTTTGAAACTCCTCAGTGTAAGTGTTTACATCTTGGTCTCTTTGCCTTAGGCTTTGTCTCTTCTTGTGTAACTAAATCTCATAATCATCAGGAATGTATGCCTCTCTCACTTTGGCAACCATTCCTTTCCAAGTTGAAATAGGTTGTTGCCTTCCTTTTCCCTCTTTGTCTGAATGAACTTCCACCATGTCAAGGTAGAACCTCTTAATCTTGACTTGGCCACCTTTACCTTATGTGCCTCAGTGACTCCATCACATTCAAAATGGTTTTCCATTCCCTCTATCCAATCCATGACTAGATCAGCTTCCATTTTTCCACTAAATAATGGTATGCCTTCAAGTGCTTTTCCACTCAAAGCCTTCAATTCCTTCAAGAAAGGCTCTTCTTTCATAATAGGGTTAGGTTCATGGGTCTTGTCTTCCTCTGCAACCTCTTCTTCCTTTGGTATCCTTCCTTCAAATTGCACACTCCTCACTGCTTGCTCAAGTTGGGCTATTCTTTCCCTCAATAGTTTATTGTCTTCCTCCTGCTCTTCAACCATCTTGGCCAACTCTGCATTTGTCACCATGATGGAAGAATCACTAGAGTCCACCTCAAACATACAAGATTCTTCCCAAATCTTTTACTGGCTCTGATACCAATCTGGTAGGGAGAGGGGTTGGAGAAATCAATCTCAGATTCCTACTCTAGGTCTTGCTTGCAAAACCTTCTTGGTGTTCTTCTTCACCTCCTTCACCTATAGGCCCCTTCACATATTTAGGTGCCCCTGGTTCTCCTGGCCAACCACACTTCCATCACCATGCAAACAACCAAGCCAATCTTGGTGCTCTCTCTGCTATTCTCTCCTTAGCCCTTAATCTGCCCTAAAGACTAACAATACCTCAACACTCAATTTAGATCTTGCAAGGGTGTAGATATGTCCTTAATAACTTCAAACCATCCTCCTAAGGTTCCTAAAGGTTCACCAAGCTCCATCCTTCCATCACTTTCACCAAACCTTGCAACTAGGGTTAAAAAGGCTACTAGCCTTGAGCCCCAATTATGCCTCCATTTCCTAGAAAATTGGTCTTTGTTTAAAAAATTTCCAAATGACACCCATTCTTTCTTTGGGATTCTTGGAAAAAATGCACACCTCTCAAGGATTTTTGAGGTCTTAAGCCTTAACAGACCGTACAAAGCTTGAACCTGAAAATGCACATTTCCTAGGGTTTTTAAGCCACTGTCTGGCCACTTTCAAACTGTCTACTAGTCCTTACATCAAATGAAATGATGGATACTTATCCTTCAGCCCATATCTAGGTAAGACACTTACCTACCACCTCCAGAAGGAAAATCTTAAAGAACTTTAACCCCTGCAAAGTTCTACGCTTTGTACTTCTTGCCTTTCTAACTGGGCACCATTTTAGCTTGCCTAGGGCAAGAACTTTCTAACAACTCCTGAACTTTCCCAAACCCTACAAACTACCATATGTACAAACATGGAGTCTAGTAACTATTCCCAAAGGGTCATACAATTTGTACGGTGGGAAAGTGGTCTAGCACCCAATTTTCTCAAGACTGTCAAGTTCAGGCCAAAAAAAGAAAGAAATCAGACTATTTACAAACAAAGGATGAAAATAATCACACAGGAAAATGAATGGCACACAAAGCTTGTATTCTATCCACACTACATTCTAATTACAAAAAATTAGTTATTTCAATCCATTTAAAGCTCTATTATGAAGCAAAAATCAGAAATAGCCTTCAAGAACACTGTTTTATTTCAACTCACAAAAAGTTTCCTCAATACCAATCCTTCCAAACATGTTTATAGGTCGAGACTCACCTTAAATAAGGATCCTCATTTAGTTATCTTCTTTGGTCAGACTTCTTCATGACCTAATGGCCAACGTTACCAAACTCCATTATGTTTTCTAACTTTTGTCAAGGTTAGCAACCTAAACAAGAATGAGCTTCAAAACCCAACCATTCTTTCTACTTCTAATTCAACTAATCACAACAGATCAACACTTATTCATAATCCTCAAATGCCAACTAAATGGTCAACATGACCTTCAAAATAACATCCCCAAGCAAAATTTAAACTAGACTGCTTCCTAGGTGTGTTTCCTAGGTGCTCCTACACCAGTATGTGGTTGGTGATTTTGTTTTTACCCAAAATTGATGAAATGAAAAGGGTTTTTAAAGGATATTCTCAGCTTTCCACCAATATAAATTATACTTTACTTTAAATTTAATAAATAATTATTATTCAATTTCTATTTGAATTGTGACTAAAGTCCTGATTGATAGGCTGATTGAAAAATATCTATAGCTTTCAAATGGTATCACATTTTTTGAATCTGAAACATGTGTGACATTCTATACTTTGCATACTATAGGATTATAAAAATAAAAAATGAATTTCATGAAGTTTTGATGAAGTTAAGGTTGTCATACATACAAGTTTTTATATTTTTTAAAATTTGTAATAAAAAAATCATAAATAATTATTTACTTGGGAAAAAATTACAAAAAATATGCATCACATTGGGACATGATTCCTCTACTTATATCTAAAATATTATAAAAAATATTATCATTTTATTGTGGTTAGGGTGGTTAGACAAACACCTACTTATTTTTTTCCCGAAATTTAAGTACTCTGCATTGAAATTTGAAATTTTCACCAAATAGATTTAAAAAAAAAAAAATCTATTAGTTTAGAAACTACTTTCAATTTGCTACAAATTTTATTGTTACATATTTTTGAAATAATATAGATAATTTATTCAATTTTTTACGTCAAGTTGGCTAACTCTGATTTTTTTGAATTTTTTGCCACTTACAGGCCCTATTTTCCATGATGATCCTGCACATACCCCTATGTTGAAAGACATAATATGTATTTATATTTTATCATATTTAGTTTAATATTTTTAAAATCTTGAAATTTTAAATCACATTAAAAAGTGATTCGTATTTCATTATTTAATTTTTTTGAGATTCATACATTGGCAAAGTGAATATTCTATAACTAATTATTGGTGAAGAAAATTGTGAGTTGAAAAACCTAATGTTTATTTGAGATTACACACTATATTTTATATTTATTTGAAATTTGGTTCATGTTTTTTAACTTGTATTTCAAATTCATAAAAAATAAAAAATAGGTGGTTCTTTTTTTTTTGGAATTGTATAGTAGGAAAGTGAAAATTGAATAATTGAATGTTGGTCAAGAAAATTATAGGTTAAAAAATGCAACATATGTATACATTTATTTCATGACTTGTAGGATATTTTCAAAACCTTTAATCCTCTTAGGTGATTCACATTTATTTTTATTTTCAAATTTAAGGATTTATACATTGATAAACTAAATATTGTGTAAGTAAATGTTGATCAAAAAACATGAAGGTTAAGAAAAATGTCATGTATTTCAACCTATTCAATGTATTTTGAATTTATGACCTTCTTAGTTGATTAATATTTTTTATTTAAAATTTATGGTGTTTGTATATTATGTAATTGAATATTGGTGGTGAATAAAATTATAAGCTTAAAATCACTATATGTATTTAAACCTTCACATATTTAGTCTATAATTTTTAAGATTATTTTAAACTTTTGACCTTCTTACGTCATTAATAATTTTTATTTTTCAAATGTTGGGATTTGACACATTTGGAAAATAGATATTATATACATCAATATTGGTAAAGATATTTGTAGTTTGGAACACACTATGTATTTAACCTACACATGTTTAATTTAATATTTTTAACATTTCTTCCAAATTTTTAATCTTCTTAATCAATTCATAAGATGGATATTTATTTTTTATAAATATTCATTCATAATTGCATAGATTAAGAGTAGTTTCATAATAATTACAAGCTTCTAGGTCTAAATACTTTTATCTTGTAAAGAGGGTGATTAATTATTGATAAAAATTTGGTTAAAACTGACTAATTCTCTTGCTAACAACCATGTCAATTCTATTGATTTTTATCTTGTTGAGATAGTTACCTCTCTAGTTATCTATCAATCAACTCTCCTTGAATATAAAGCTTGTTAACCTATTTATATACAACTTTCAATTAAAATCTAAGAGGTTTTTTATTCTACATTCTTTTACCATGTCTTTGTAAAATATTTTATTTATCTCCCACTCTTTAAATAGGATTGTGAATCACCTTTAAAAAAAATAGCCTACTTTTGGCTTATGAACCCTCATGAAATATTGATTCTCAATATAGGAAATAAGTATCTTTTCCAAAACATTTACATGGAAGCTTTAAATTTTATTATTACCATCCATATTTAATATTTATATCTTCCTAGATCTTGATTTTCCTCTCTTCCCATTACAATTATTAGAGTGAATTTAAACCGTGTAAGATAAGGTTTTAGAAATTCAAATGCAAACATCAAATTGATTAAAAAACTCACATTTGATAGTGAAAAAATTATGAATTCCAAAGTGTAGTGTAGAAAAATGTATCCCTCTACATTTTCACACTTGTTTGGATCCTCCCTGCTAAAATTGGGCTTCTTTATACCTTATTTGGTCCTATTTTGCATCCACAAGCCTTATTTAATGCATATTTTCAAGGATAATCTCAACACATATCTAACAACCAATCATAATTTAATGATTTTGGATTGTATGTCCTAGATTTTGTGATTTGGGACTCATACACAACCTTGGGAGTATGGTTCCCACATAAGTTTTGGGGCCTATTCCTAAATTTGACATTAAACTTAACATTTCTTAAAATTTGTGTCCCAAGCTTAGGCTACTAGGACTCATACTCCCCACTGGAATATGAGTCCTACTTATCTTGGACCTATTTTAAATTTAACTTCTTGGCAAGAATTTATTGTCCTAGATCTGATGTTAGCTTGTAGTGTTGTAATTTCAGGAAAAATTTGTATATAAATAATTATAAATACATAATTGCAACCTTTGTTCCAAGGGTTTGTTGATTTTCAAAATTTCATATTCTTCATTCATCATTCCTTCATGCTTTTCTATTTCATTTCAAATTTTGATTACTAAAACAAGGTTTGACCAAGGAAAACCCCTATCCACTAACAAAACAACAATTTCCCCTCTCTTTGATGTGTTATTTATAGATCTAGGTTGAAGATCCATTGAAGAGAAATATTGGAGAAAGTTATCAAAGTTGCAAGATCATGGAAAGTCACCTACAAGTCAAAATTCATAGTTTCAAACTTAGAGATCAAAAGGGAGATAAGCTACAGAAGATCACTAGAGGATATTAGAGTTTTAGATAAACCATGATACTAGGACTAAATCACCACCTTGGGCGTATGAGTCCTAGTATGCCACTTTTCAACCATTTTTTGTAGATATTTTTTACCACTTGAAAATTCTAGATTTATCCTAAAACCCTTGAAATAGAGGTTTTTGGGACCCTATGGACTACTCTTGCACTTCTAGGGTTTTTCACCTAAAAGGAGAGAGATAGGGAAAAAAATGCTAATGTATCACTCAAATCAGGATGTGAATGATGTTGTATGAGCTAAATGGAATGATATAAGTGTAGAAAAGCTATGAAATTGATCAAACATGAATGCAAAATCAAAGAATTATGACTTTTTTGAAAACACATTGTGTATTACAAAATCACCTACAAATGAATAGAAATATGCAACAGAAGTAAACCATATTGAAAGTGTGCACCTAAAATTTTAATGAGGACTATAAATTAATGTTGGAATGTTGATGATGGTGTTTCCTAGGCCTGGAGGGACTCATTCACCATTTTGGGTGAATCAGTCCTAGTTCTCTAAAACTGAACTAGAGCTTGTTCCGGGCAAAAGGGTATCTAGAAATGCAAAAAACTAAAAAATTACCCTGGAGTGGGACTCATTCACCACCCATGGTGAATCAATCCACTTTTTAATTTTTGAATATTCAAAGGTTGATTCTGGAGCTTTCATTTTGTACTTTTGCTTCCTACAGGTGTCTACTTCTGAAAATGTCATATTTGGGCTTGAAAGTGACTTTTTGTTGATATTTTGACTTCAATGATGAATAGATGACTTGAATTAATGTAAAATAAAATCTTTAGTGATTCTTAAGCCTTCAAGAGTCCTAACTTTTCATACAAATAGGACAAGAAAGATAAATTGTTGATTGTTAGGGCATGGGGGTTTGCATTGGTTAAACCCTATTTAGGTAATTAAACAAAAATGATGAAATAATATAATGAAACATGAAATAATGGAATAGATTGCCTTTCCATGATGATATATCTTGAAATTATACAACAAAACATGTAGAATTTTCCCTTGAAGGACCTAGGAAGTAATCTTAATGAAGAAAACCTAGCTTGCTTGGCTTGGATGAGAAGATAGATGATAAATAAATGATAAGAGATGTGTGTATGAGATAATGGATGTAAAATGAGGATAAAAATAATTATTTATAGATAAAATTTGTGCCTTAATATCCTGATTATACCTCATCACAAGCCGACATGTAGTGAAAATAAAGTTTACATTTCACTTTTTCCCACTCAAAGGTCAAAATGGGGCCTAGATGTAACTCATTCATGACACATGTCAAATGGGTCCCACCTGGATGGGACTTATTCACCATTCATTGTGAATGGGTCCCACAAGGGCCATTCTAACACCTAAGAAGCCAAGGAATCAGGAAATAAGGTCTAAAATTCCATATTGTTGAGTATTTGATCAATTAAAGCCTCAAAATGCATAATATGGGCTAATTAAGACCTATTAGTGATGATGTAAATGTTAAATGGGGCTTTGGAAACATAAATCAATGTGAAAGTGTGATTAAATACACTTTGCAACACTAAAATTAGGTGCACATAGCCTAGAAAGGCACAAGAACCAATGTGAATGTACAAGACACATAACAACACTAGGTTATCACTAAATTTACATTAAGCACCCTTTTAGATTGATGTAATAATGTTAATAAACACATTTTACAATGTTGAATTAGGAAGAGATAGGTTAATTAAGTCTAGAAAAGCATGAAAGCATCTTACAACACTTTTATAAGACACCATTTCAAAGCATGTTATTTGATTTGCAAGGGTCCAAGACCTAGTGTGGACACATAAAATACCTCAAAACACTAGATTAAGGCCTCATTAATTTCGTTTAATCCCATGTCAAGCATATGGTCCTTTTTTCTATGACACATTTAGCCCCCACTTTAGTGAGAGGATGAACTTACTTCAAACTCACACTAAAGTAGACATTCAAGAGAGATCCTCATGCACAAATGTAAAATGACAAAGAATGACAAAGATCAAATACGTAGCGAAGTCGCCAAGATCAAAGATCCTAAGTGAAGCCCTCATGATGCAAAATCATGCAATGGCAAGAATGAAGAGAATGAAAGACGAGGTAGATGTACTCACTCTGGGCCGACGAAACTTCTTGGTTGTCTGCTAGGTGAGAAAGGCTAAACTGTATACTCATTCTAGGGCCACATAACTAGTTTTATATGGGTGAGAAAGCCCAAAAAGGTAAGATACATACGCTAGTTGGTATGCACTCACAAACACAGAAGTGGCTATGGAGAAAAGTTATGTCACTAGTTGGGCTTCCTACTCAACCATGTCAAAGTTATATCACTTGATAACATTAACGAGGCACCACAAAGTAAAAGGAAAAGGTGTCAAAAAACAAGATGGCATCACATGCACACAAGTTGTGTTATGCAAGGTGGCCATACAAAATGCAAGAATGTAAAAATGCAAAAATGTAAAACATAAAATGTAAAATGTAAAAATATGTTCAAAGGAGTCTTTTTTAGTTTATGCAAGGTCAGTCACTTAGGGAACATTGTATCTAATGTCTCCAAGAGAGGACCAATCAAAGAATAGTATATTCACAACTTAGGCGATGCAGAGTGTCACATCAAACCACAAAGAGGAATGCAATATGCTAAGAAATATAACACTTATGAAGTACATTACACCCAATGTCATCCACAAAGTAATAAACACGTCATATAAATGACAAGGATACACTAGGAATAAAGAATGAAAATAAATTATGGTATTGTATGCCCCCACTTTAAAGCAGTTGCGGGCACCTGTACTATGACAAATTGCTTTAAAGTAGAAGAGAGAAGAAGACATGAGAGCTTACTCAGAAAGCCCTATGCCAAGTCATATGTTTCTAATAAGCTACATAATGAAGAAAGGGAGTATGTCACATGTGACTAAATCTTAAGACATGTCATCCACATCTCAAGCTTTCCCTTATACATTCATGAAAGGTTAACAACTAGAGTCAAAAGAGACAACAACAAGTGACATATGAGGACAAGGCTATCAAACCCCTTGCCCCCACTTAGTTAAAGAAAAAGGTGAGCCTGGAATGGATGAAAGGAAGTATCAAGTAGAAGAATTAGGTGCTACCACACAAGGAAGAGCACCACAATCCTTGAGAGTTTGAATGTCACTATTGTGCAAAGTCTTTGATGAAAGTGGAGAGAAGTATGATATGTTGGATTTGTTCATGTGTGTATTGCATCCATGTGTAGGAGGAATGTTGTAACTCATACCATAACAATCTTCCAAGTGAGATGAGGAGAGTGTGTATTTGTGAGAAGGGTTGGTTTCTTTACAAGAACACAAATCCTTTTTAATGTGATGTGTCATTGTGTCATGAGGGATGGGAGTTATATTGCCCCCATCACCACCATGGGGTGATTTAGTAGAACTAAGTTGAGCGAATGGAACACAAGGTTTTTTGGGTTGAGAGTGGGATATTGCACACCCTCCCTTAAAGGTAGGTGTGAAACTCCAATCACTATTAGAACTTGTGTATGAAAAGGAATGGTTTGTATATGATTCTTTGGACCATGAGGGTGAGATTTTTGAAATATTATGGGAAGGAGGTGTAGATTCTAACAAACCCCAATTATCATGAAAGAGTTTTGTCGTGGGTGAAGTATTAGCGTCAACTTGTATACGTTCAAGTTTTGATCTGCGAATGGAAGGATTAGGGGAGTTGGAAGTGTTGTGATTAGTGGACACATAGCTTCTCTCATATGCATCAATCGTGTATATCTTGCTATTGTATTCAAACTTCATGACACGGTGAAGGGTAGAGGGGAATCCTTTCATAGCATGAATCCATGGTCTCCCTAGGATAAGATTGTATGGAAGGAGTTCTTGTGTGATATGAATAGAGGTAGGCAACATGATAGGTCCAACCTCAATAGGCAGTGTGACCATCCCAACTGGTTTCCTATCAACATTGTCAAAGCCACAAATATGAACATCATTAAGATGAATGAGATTTTTGTCCATGCCAAGTTTGTGTAGGAGGTCCATGCTACAAACATTAATTTATGATCCATTATCGATGAGAGTGTGCCTAACTAGAGTTTCGTTAATGATCACCTTTATCATCAAGGGATCATTTTTGTGTTGAATCTCAAGTGAGGGTAATTCATCTCTAGGGAATGTTATTTCAGATTAGGTGGCTTGTATGGGATGAGGGGAGGATGTTACATGATTTAGTCTTATATAAGATTGGATCTCTTCCTTATTTATTTCAAAAATTTCATGAAAGATAATTTTGACTATTGGTGAAAGCTGAATGAGTTTCGATATAGAGATATCAGTAGGAGTCTTTTTAGGATCTTCAACAATAGGAACTTTATGAGGAAAAGGTAATGATGTAGGAGTGTTGTGTGGTCCTCTAGATGTTTGAGTCACTAAGTTACAACTTAGTAGATGCAAAAAATTATTATGAGTAGATTTCATGATGAATTTCAAGACAACTCAATTTTTTTTGTATTTTTCACTAATGGAAGGTGACTTAGGATTCTCACTAATTAAAGGAGATCCCACTTGTGTCGTCATAACCTCAAAAAAAAATTCTTGATTGGAATGATATGTTGGTGAAGGGGATTCTAAGGCCACTTGATTATCATCTCCTAAGGAAATGTTAGTGGTTGAAGGATGAGTGCCCATGGTCATATTGTTTAGTATTATGATATTCTCCCTAGGAGAAGAGTTGTTAGAAGAACTACAAGCCAAATGTTGTTGACATTCAAGGTTTGGTTCTTCTAAAAGAACTTCATTGATTGTAGGGGAATGATCAATGGGTGAATGATTTCCTCCATAAGGGTTTTCCTAGGAGAAGGGGGACAACTAAAATATTCATAACCTTCCTCAAACAAAGCATCTACTTAATAACTATGAGAGACACTAGGAGAAGGGAAAATGTTATTATCATGATTATTTATGTTTAAGTTGTCTTGTTGATCAATTTATTGTCCACTAAGAGAGGTAAAAGGATAGAAACAACTTATATTCTCAACACTCTCATTGATTGGTTCTTCTATCACCAAAATATCTTCTTTTCCAATAGGAGAGATATTAGGAGAAGAACAAATATGATCATGAGGAATGGCCAAAGTTGTATTATTTTTCACTAAAACACTCTCATAGGGAGGGGATAGGAAGTGTTTCTTAACATGTTTACATATGCAAGGTACAAGAATTGTTTTAATAAGAATGAAAAGAAAATGTAACCATTTCATGCAATATTTCAGCAATAGGAATAATGTATATGCAAAGGTACAAAACATTCTTATCCAATATATGCAAGATTTGGAAAATGCAAAAAATGTACATGCAATAATGAAAAGCACTTTTCCAAAATAATGCAAACTTTTAGGAATAGAAACATGGTATATGCAAAAGTGAAAAGTACTTTTATCGATGTTATGCAAAATTGCAGAAATGGAAACATTTTTCAGATCTAATGATGCTTGGAATTAAAGTGATTGGAAAAATGACTATCTTAAATTGATGTTTTTGAGATAAATTCATAAAATAAATGTTCCAAAATCCTTCTAGACTTATACTATATGATACTAGGAGCCTTATGAAGCATAAAAATGAGATTTTGGATGTTGTTTCAGTCAATGAAAAATCTATACAGGGATTGATTCGATACAGATAGCGAATGAGTCCCAGTAGAGGTGTTTTGCAAAATTTTCAGAAATTGTGAATGGTTTGTGATGTGTGTGAGCATGTAAGGTGCAGACCTAAGATAGAGATGTAGAATTTAAAATATTTTAAGGAAATTATATGCAAAAATGCAAACAAAATGTACTTTTCCTCATGCAAAAATTTGAAACCCTAGATGCAAATTAACAATGCAACTCTAATGCAACTTCAAATGCAAGATAGTATTAAGATGAAAATGGACTCAAAATCAGAAAATAAGATGTTCAAAAGGTTGGATTCACCAAAATGAAACATAGATTTTTGTGACCCTATGGACTACTCTTTCACTTCTAGGGTTTTTCACTTAAAAGGAGAGAGATAGGGCTTAAATTGCTAATGTATCACCCAAATCAGGATGTGCATGATGTTGTATATCCTAAATGGAATGATCTAAGTGCAGCGGAGCTATTAAATTGATCAAACATGAATGAAAAATCTAAAAATTATGACTTGTTTGAAAACACATTATATATTACAAAATCACTTACAAATGAATAGAAATATGCAACAAAAGTAAACTAGATTGAAAGTGTGCACCTGAAACTTTGATGAGGATTGGAAATTAATATTGGAATGTTGATGATGTTTTTTTCAAGCCCTGAGGGACTCACTCACCATTTTGAGTGAATTAGTCCCAGTTCTGTAAAACTGAACCAGAGCTTTCAGACAAAAGGGTATCCAGAAATGCAAAAAACCAAAAACTGACCCTTGAGTGGGACTCATTCACCACCCATAGTGAATTAGTCCACTTTTGAATTTTTGAATATTCAAAGGTTGATACTAAAGCTTTCATTCTGCACTTCAGCTTCCTCCAGGTGTCCACTTCTGAAGCTATCATATTCATGCCTAAAAGTGACTTTTTTTTATATTTTGGCTTGAATGACTTTAAAACACAATATTAAATGATTCTTAAGTGTCCAAGAGTCCTAAATATACATGCAAACAAGACAAGAAAGAGAAATTGTTAATTGTTAGGGCATGGGGGTTTTCCTTGGTCAAACCTTGTTTAGCTAATTAAACCAAAATGATGAAATAATAGAATGAAACATGAAATAATGGAATAGATTACCTTTCCATGATGATAGATCTTGAAAGTCTACAATAGAACATGTAGAATCTTCCCTTGAATGTCCTAGGAAACAATCTTAATGAATAAATCCTAGCTTGCTTGACTTGGATGAGAAGATAGATGATGAATAAATGATCAAATATGTGTGTATGAGAAAATGGATGTAAAATGAGGATAAAAGTACTTATTTATAGAGAATTGTTCCTTAGTATCCCGATTATACCTCATCACAGACCAACATGTACTGAAAATAAACTTTAAATTTCACTTTTTCCCACTCAAAGGTCAAAATGGGGGCTAAATAGGAGTCATTCACCACACCTGGTGAATTTGTCCCACCTGGATGGGACTAATTCACCATGCATGGTGAATGGGTCCCATAGGGGCCATTCTGACACCTAAGAAGCCAAGGAATCAAGAAATAAGGTCTAAATTCCATCTTATTAGGTATTTGATCAATTAAAGCCTTGAGATACACAATATGGGTTAATTAAGACCTATTAATGATGATGTAAATGTTAAATGGGGATTGGGACACATAAATCAATGTGAAAGTGTGATGAAACACACTTTGCAACACTAAAATTAGGTCCACATAACCTAGAAAGGCACAAGAACCATTGTGAATGTGGAAGACACATTACAACACTAGTTTATCATTAAATTTACATTAAGAACCTTCTTAGATTGATGTAAGAATGTTATTAAACATATTTTATAATGTTTAATTAGGAAGAAATAGGTTAATTAAGTCTAGAAAAATGTGAAAGCATCTTACAACACTTTTACAAGATGCCATTAAAAGCATGTTATTTGATTTGTAGGGGTCCAAGACTTAGTGTGGATGCATAAAACACCTCACAACACTAGATTAAGGCCTTAATAAATTTTTTTAATCCTATGTCATGCAAAGGTTCCTTTTTTCTACAACACAGCCCCAAATTGGGACTAAATCGCTCCACCTGGCATATGAGTCCTAGTAGTATGCTTCAAAAGTCATAATTTCAAGATTGCAGACCTTGTTTAAAGCATCTTCATTTTTTCAACTACGCCTCTATTGATTCTCAGTTCATTACTCTAATTTTGAGTTTCATTTCCTAGGTTACATATCTATATTTGCATATCATTTACATTTCCTTCTTTCTAAGCATGTGCTTAGTGGTGAACCCCCTTTTGTCTTTAATCACACCCTAAGAGACCTTATAGTAGATCCCTGATCTCAATTGGACCATTGGATTGAGATCTATAGGGTTTCCTTGAATGAACTAGAGAAAAATATGAAGGGACCCACCTTGCCCTAGTTCCATCTAGATCAAAAGGTAGAACTCTATTTTTGAGGTTTCATTTTGGTGAGCCTAGCCTTTGGAAACCTTATTTTCAATTTGGACTACATCATAGTCCTAGATCTATCTTACATTAACTTTTCATTAGGTCTTGCATTAGTTAATTTGTATTTATGGACTCTAAGTCCTACATTAGTGAAGGTGCATTTTTTGCATCTTACATCATTTAATTTCATTTGAAATATGTAATTGCACTTAGTCATGACTACATACAAGTTAAAAACCTTAACATTCACTTAGAATTTTTTGAATTTAGTTTCAAAACCCTAATCTAAGAATCATTCACCCCTCTAGGCAATTTAGTCCTAGTATAGATAGTTTTAATTAAGTTTTGGGAATTATGTGGTGACTTTTATTGATTGTTTCAACCCTTCAAAACACTAACTAGGACTCATATTCCCCTCTAGGTGATTTAGTCCCATGATAGATCTAAAAGTACATTTTATAGCATTAGAAGCTTCATTTCTATACTTTCCAGGCCTACTAGTAACCTACTATATTAGTTTGGAAATTTACAAGAATTTTTTCTTTACATATCTAGGTCAAATCATGCATTTAGTGTAGTAATTTTAAAAAAAAAAATCAAAAATCATTTCAGTATTGAAAATTTTCAGATCTGTAGGACATTTGTTTAGATTTCAGAAGTATTACATAATTTAGATAGCTTAATTTTCCATGTTATCATTTTTTCTTTTCAAGAATTTAGTGTTCATAGACTATCACATGGATTGTATTATTCTATTTTCCCTACTCATGAGCATAATCTGGGGAAAAAAAATAAAACCTTTAACAAGCATGTGGGATACCCTCCTAGCATCTATCATATTTGTAAAAACATCATAACACAAGAGGACACAAGTGTAGACAATCATAACAATCATAATTTTTTTTCTCCCGATACCTCTCCTATTAGTGATGAAGGTATTTTGGTGAAAGAAGATACAATCATTAAGTGTATTGATTGTTCCTCTCCTCCTCCCCCATGGGAATATATTAGGAAACAAGAAGATGAGATCATTAGAACATTTCATAACACCTTGGGCCTACTTATGAGAAGGATTAGTGAAAGAGGATACAATCATGAACGATCATGAAAAAGAAATTTGTGAAGAGGATATGTTGGTCTTAAGAGATCCAATGATTGAGAGTTATAGAATTATTTCTCTCCTTCCTAATGTCCCTAACATTTGGAAAGGTCTATTTGAACAAGAGGATCCAATTATTGTTAAACATGAAAATCATAGTCGTCCTTCTCTTAATGCTTTCCCTATTTCCGATGTAGTTACTTTACAAAATATAATCATGGAATGCGATGAACCTCTTGAGAGCTATCCTACTCGGGTAGATAGTATGACACAAGATAATGAGACATTAGAGAAAAAGGATGAAATCATGGAAAACCCTAACAATCATATTTGTCCCTCTACTAATATCTCTCTTAGTTGTGAAGAAGATATTTTGGCCTTAGAGGATCAAATCAATGAACGTTGTGAGAATCCTATTTGTCTCTCTTCCTTTGGAGAAAAAATTATTGAACAAGAGAATTCCATCATTGATAAGCAATAAAATTCAACCATTGATAACTCCCTTACTTGTGATGAAGTCATTTTAGAATAACCAACCTTTGAATGTCATGAACATCTAATTTGTAGCTCTCCTAAAAGCTCTCCTACTAGGGAAGATATCATGGTGGAAGATAATGATAACATTGGCATGTTTCTTTTAAACAATACTGATGTTGCTTCCTTATATGAATATGATGAAGTGACATTAGAGTCCTCTTCACTAAGCAATCATAAAAATAAGGACAAGACTTTTTATATTATGCACATTAGATATCCCTTGAAACAGTATCCCAAGCATGATCTTATAATTTATCCACCCTCACAACAACCATGAATTCAAAATAAACCCATCCCTATCTCACAATCACCTAAAAGGAAACTTGATAATGATATTGTTTTGCAGCAACCGCCTTACAATACCATAGCTCATATATATAAAAAGTGTATAGAATCAAGGCCAACCCTAAAATTTGTTTGCATGTTAAGAAACAAAATGAAAAGAATATTGAAGAAGTCACAAAGCTATTGGAATATGCTTTGAGTTCCTTTTATTTGATATCTATGTTCATGGTTGATTAAAAGATCATAAACAAAGAGTCTAAAAAGGGACAAGAGAAATTGGTAATGTCAACACAAAATTCAAAAGCATCCACTTTTAAAGAAAATACAACATACACAACAAACTTTGATGAAGTTGAACAACCAACAAATTTGAAAGAAATGAAACAACTTTATGGAAGAGGTTATGAACTTATGAAACAACTTGGGTATAGTGGAAAAGGATGTGGTGCTAGAGAAAAAGTTATCCGTGTCCCTACAAATCCTAACATGAAAGAAACAACTAGTGGTCTTGGTTATTGTCCTCTAAAAGAAACAAAAGCATCAAACAAGCCTTCAATCAATATCAAAACTCTTATAAAAGATTCTCCTAAGCCAACTTTAACTTTCGTACATCTTGAATTGATAGATACTACATGTGAGAATATCTCATTAGATATGCATCAATAACAATAGATGTTGCTCCTTGCCATGTAATAGTTGTAGGATCATAACATACTCACTATTGCATGTTTTACAATCATTGCAAATCTCTTCTTGCAAGGAGTGGCATATAATTATTCATCTCGACTCTTCCTTGTGCTACACACAATGGGGGATTCCAGAATTAAATATCCTTTCCCTTGTTCAACACTTTCCATTGTCCCTTTGGCTAGATGTTTGCCTTTCATTTATAACGACTATGATTCGGATGCAGACAACTTGTTATAGGTTGAAATGCATGTGACTTACTGGTCTTTTTCGTTATTTTTTGTGTTTCTTTATGTGATTTCTTATGCATAATGTGATCCCTCATGATGTTTCATTTGATGTATCTTTCTCTTTTTGTGCATTCCTCTTTATGTACCTTGTGTTTTCCTTTTGAGGATGATGCAAGGTGTTGAGACATTTAGGTCTGTTCCATATTGACCCAAAAGGATTTGTTTGTTCTCACTCTCTTTGTTCCATTCTTCTTGTTCCATGAGTATTTGGGGAATGATGGAAACTCTAAGCTCTATAAAAACATTGTAGCAAAGGCATACTGAACACAAATATGTGGATCCCTTATGTGATTTTGGGATTTCATTTTGGGGGAAAACCCTTTTCACGACGTAGATTTATTTGGAAACATATGACTTGGTATAGGGATTTCCAGGTAAGCTCTCATGTCCTCTTTATTGTTAGCATTTATCATCTGCAACTTTAAATTAATTTCTCATAACATGGTGTTTATAAATTTCTTTAAAGTGAGGGCATGCATTGGCATTATTCTTTTGCATGTTTCATTGTGTAGTCTTCTTAATTCTTGTGATGTGTCTTTTGTTTTGTGGTGACATTGGGTGTGATGTATTTTAAGAGCATGATCTATCTTGGCATATTATATTTATGTTCATGGCTTGATGTGACACATTGCATCCCCTAAGTTGTGAATATTGTATTCTTCGATTGGCCCTCTCTTGGAGACATTAGGCACGATGTCCCCTAAGTTAAGACCTTACATGAACTAACAAAAACTCATTTGAATGTACCTTATACTATCTTTAAATTACAATATTAGTTGTAAGGCCAACTTGCATAACATACTTTGCTTTCCTATGGAGCCATCTTGTTTGTTCATGGGTGTCAAGTATACAAATTTTTGCTTTCCTTGTGAATCTTGTTCATGTTGTATGGTGCCTTATCAAATTTTTCAAGAGGTATAGATTTGGTATGGTTGTACCAATGGGAGAAAAACCTAGGCTTGAATTTCCAATAACCACTTTCTTGTGTATGTGAGTGCATATCAGCCATGTGTGTTTATGTCTCACCTCTCTAGGGGCTCACCTAGTGGATTCCCTAAGGTTCCACTAGACTTTGTGAGTGTGTGTTTGGTTTACATAGCGAACATAACGTTCCACTTGTAAATTTTTTTGGACAAACAACTTAGATCTTATCCATAGCATGTAATACAAAAATTTGAGGCTTGATCCATCCCTCCTTTTTTGCTTTTTTCTTTCTTTTCTATGTCTTTTTTAGTGTATTCTTGTGCCTTGTTGTTGCTCCTTATATTATATTATTTACATGTGTTTTCTCTTGTGCCTATGTTGGTTTTCCATAGGATCTTGATCCTTGGGGATTGATCATCCCTCTTGATCATTGTCATCCTATCTTACTAGCATTAGTATACTTGGACCCCTCTTGATGCATATTTTTCTACTTTAGTTCTAGTTTGAAGCAAGTTCCTACTCTCACTAAAGTGGGGGCTAAATGTAGTATAGAAAATTTTATTCCTCTACATTTTCACACTTTTTTGGGACCTCCCTACTAAAATTGGGCTTCTTTGTGCCTTATTTGGTCCTATTTTGCATCCACAAGCCTTATTTAATGTATCTATTTAAGGATAATCCTAAAACATATCTAAATACCAATCATAATTTAATGATTTTGGATTGGATGACCTAGATTTATTGATCTAGGACTCATACCCCACCTTCGGCATATGGGTCCCACCTAAGTTTCAGGGCCTAGTCCTAAATTTTACATTAAACTTAATATTTCATGAAATTTTTGTCCCAAGCTTAGACTACTAGGACTCATACGACCCAACTGGCATATGACTCTTGCTTAGCTTGTGTAGTGTTGAAAAATATCATCGGGGAAATTTTCACACTTGTTTGGCCCTTCCTTGTTGAATTGAGCCTAATGGTGCCTTTATTTATTGTTGTAAAGTGTTTGAAACATTAAAATTAGGTTTTGGGCCTTTGTGAACTAATAAATTTGAATGGTACCTTGCTAAAGTGTTGTGAAGTGTTGTAACACACTTTCACACTTTTCTAAGGTTTTATTAATTAATTAAAATAAATAAATCTCTTTTTAGCCTTAATCATACCTTATTTAGAGTGTTATAAAGTGTTGTAACACACTTTCACACTTTTCTAGGGTTTTCATTAATAATTGGGCTTCTTTATGCTTTAATTGGCCACTATTTTGCATCCACAAGACCCATTTAATGCATCTTTTATAGGATAATCTTGACACAAATCAATACCCAATCATAATTTAGGTGTTCAAAGTTGAATGGCCCCAAATTTAGAGATCTAGGACTCATTCAACACCTTGGGTGAATGAGTCCCACCTATAATTTTGGATCCCAAACCTAGTTTCACACATTTCTACGCATTTTTAAATTTGGTCCCATAAATTATCCCTGATGGGACTCATTCACCACCTTGGTTGAATGAGTCCCTTGTGGCCCAAAATAAAAATTAAATCAAATTTTTGGTAGGATTTTATTCTCCTAGATCTGATGTAGGCTTGTAGTGTTGTAATTTCAAGAATTCTTGCATAATTAAGTATAAATACAAGTTTCTTTCACTCATTTTACACCTAGCAAGTTGAATGAGCATTCTTATAGAAAAGTTGAGTTCACAAGAGAATTCAAGAGTCTTCACTTGAGCTTATTATAAAGAATTTTAGAGCAACATTTAAGCATCAATCATCATGTCAAAGACTTCATGTGTCATGCTTGTTTGGGAGCTAACAATTGTGATGTAGGGTTTTATGATTCAAGCCAGCATTTCATTCAAGATCTATCCTATTCAAGCAAGAGTCAAGATCTACATCCATTAAATCCATCTCATACATGATTGTAGTGCTTCATTGCTAAGGTTTGGTGAGTTGAAACATCATATTTTGTTCATTCATCATTCTCCATTTCTATTTCATTTTATTTCAAGGTTTGATTACCAAAACAGGGTTTAACAAAGGAAAACTCCTATCCACTATTCAAACAACATTTTTTTTCTCTCCTTTATGTGTGATTTGTAGGTTGAGGTTGTATATTTCCTTAGGATCAAGATTGGAGAAAAGTTGTCGAATCATTCAATGTTGTCAAAGTTGTCATAAAGCATTGGAGAACATTGGAGAATACCTAAGGGTTGCAAATCAGGGTTTCAGATCCAAAAATCAATCAGGGAAGAAAAAGCAAATAGAGAAGAGCTGGATCAAACTTTGAAGCTTCATAAAACCCTAAATAGACTAATTTTCTACTTTTAGTGAATGAGTCCCAGTTTCAGTCAAAAATCATATTTTTGCAGATTCAGATACCCATTTAGCAGATTCATGTTCCCGCACAAAAAGCTAGATTCTGGACTAATTTTCCTAGCTAGGTGAATGATTCCCACTCTACATTAGAATAAGGTTTTCCAGCATTTAGATCTCCATTCAACCATCTCCATATTTCTAGGTGTACACAACACGCTTCTTGTAGATTTTTGTGTTGTTTCATGTACTTTTCAAGGTAATTTAGTTAAGGCTTGCATTGAATTAGTGTTTAGTGTTATAACTTATATTTCATTTTTCTTTCCAAGTTCTTACTTGGTGGTGAACCCATCATTAGGTTGTATTCATCCCCTAGGACATCCCTCTTGCAAAATCTCTTTCTCCTTTGCATTGAGATCTCAAGGGTTTGTTCTTGAATGAGAGTGAATGAAGATTGTCATTCTAGGTCCTAAACCCTAGAAAAGCACACAATTTTCTTCATTAAATTTTGGTGAACCTACATTTAGATCATAATTCTGATTTGGAGTGCATCATAATCCTAGAATTGGCTTGCATTAACATTACATTAGGATTTGGATTAGTTAGTTTTGGCATTCTAGGGTTTCTAATTTTGCATTAGTGAAAGTTCATATAGCTTGCATTTTTGCATCTCATTTCACTGAAAATCAAACAAAATCTACATTTCACTTAGAATTCAGATCTTGTATCATAAAAAGCATAAAAATCAATTGAAATTTTCTAAATTTTTTGAAAAAAATCCCTACTGGGACTCATTCACCACCCTGGGTGAATTAGTCCCTATGCACATTTTGCACTGCGTGTTTTGGCATTCAATGTTTTGTTTTTGAGTTTTTGTTTTCTTTTATTAGATTTCTATTTTAGTTTACATAATTTTTGTTATAGTCATTTCATTTTTCTTAGCTTATATTGCATTTTTGTTCATCTTGAATTTAGTAGCCCTTGTATGAGAATTTCATGTCCTATTGCTAATATTTTAGTGAGATGAAGTTTGAGACTCATGTCATCCCACGATAGCACAATCATTGTGGATCTTGGGTTGTCTAGCCCTTTCACTTCGAGTATTGACACTAGTACACTAGCTATGGACAATATCCTTAACTCTTTACCTTCAAGTAGTGTGATGTATGTTGGAACAAGGAATGATAGTGTCCCACAAGAAAATATAATCCAAATCCATGAAGACCTAGCAAACCTACATCAGCTACAAAGTGACAACATTTCAACTATCATAATACCCACTATAAATAACATTCATCACATGCTTGAAAGTGAAGATGGACTTGACCTTGTGAAAAACATAGTTCAAATATGTGGAAAACATTTCCCCTCAAACACTAGTTGTCCTTTACCTACAAGCAAAGTCATAAGCCAAGGAGGAACTCAAATTTATCCTCACGCAACAATTACCTCAATACCTACCTATACCAACCCTCAAGTCACAACAACAATGCAACCAACTAGTAATGTGATTCCTTCATCCCGTATTTCTACTAGCATCCTTAATACCTTTGTGGCATTGCATGTCATATCTCCTACCACTTTACCACTTATAGGTATTCCATTCACTTTTCCTTTGAACAAATACACACCCTCACCATTTCCACTTCTGTCTCATAACACAAACAATGACCCTCTCATTAATCAACTCTTCCAAATTGTTTCCTCCCTTCAAAAAAAAATTCCACCATCAATCAAAACCAAAATGGAAGGCACCTACATACTATGTCAAAAGTAGTCCATTATCCTTAGAGATATTATGAACACCAATGCCACAAGGTGTAGAGGTACCTAGATTTGACAAATATGGAGGAAATGGAGATCATTCTAACCATGTTAATGCTTATATTGCCTTTGTGCCGTAGAAAATTGGACCCTTTGCTTGACATGAGATTAAGTGGACTTAATGAGGTCCTAATATAGAGATGTGAGGTATTTTATGCATCCACACTAGGTCTTGGACCCTTGCAAATCAAATAGCATGCTTTTAATGACATCTTGTAAAGGTGTTGTAAAGTCTTGTAATAGACTTTCATGCTTTTCTAGACTTAATTAATCTATTTATTCCTAATTCAACATTATAAAATGTGTTTAATTGCATTATTACATAAATCTAGAAGCTTCTTAATGTAAAGGGTATGTGCAAGATCATCATGGAAAAAACATGCCCTTAAGTGGCAAAAAATTCAAAAAAATCAGGATTAGGGTATGTGCAGGATCATGATGGGCCTAAAAGTGGCAATACGATGGGTATTTGTAGGGTATGTGGCTGACGATTTTTTTTTTACCAAAAATTGATGAAATGAAAAGGGTTTTTAAATGAGATTCTCAACTTTCTACCAATATAAATTATGTTTTACTTTGAATTTAATAAATAATTAGTATTCATTTTCTATTTGAATTACGACTAAAGTCCTGATTGATAGGTTGATTAAAAAATCTATAGCTTTCAAATGGTATCACATTTTTGGAATCCAAAACATGCATCACATTCTATGCTTTGCATACTATAGGATTAAAAAGAAAATTTGAATTTCATGAAATTTTGACTAGGTTAAGGTGGTTAGACATACAAGTTTTATATTTTTAAAAGTTATAATAAAAATCATAATTAATTATTTACTTGAAAAAATTACAAACAAATATGCATCACATCCAGACATAAGTCCTCTACTTATGTCTAAAATCTTAGAAAAAATATTATCATTTTGTTGTGGTTAGGGTGGTTAGACAGACACCTACTTCTTTTTTTCCCTGAAATTTAAGTACTACTATTGAAATTTCAAATTTTCACCAAATAGATTTTATTTTTAAATAAACCTAGTAGTTTAGAAACTACATTCAATTTTCTACGAATTTTATTCTTACATATTTCTTGAAATAATATAGATAACTTATTCATTTTTTTATGTCAAGTTGCCTAACTCTGTTTTTTCTAATTTTTTTGCCACTTAATGGCCTATTTTTTCCATGATGATCCTACACATACCCATTAGGAAACTTGACATAAAAATTTGAATAATTTATCTATATTATTTAAAAAATATGTAAGAATTGAATTTGTAGAAAATTGAATTTAGTTTCTAAATTACTAGGTGTATTTTAAAAAATAAAAAAATCTATTTGGTGAAAATTTGAAACTTCAATGCAGTAGTACTTAAGTTTTAGTGAAAAAATAAGAAGTACATGGGTAAGTGCACCAAGATGGTTCCCAAAAAAGGGGCTTAAGTGGCCACTTCTTGAAAATACTGATGTGAAATTGAGGATAGCTACACTCAAAAATTTTTAGATGGAACAAAAACAAGGATCCCAAGAAGGTTCGAGTCTACTTTCTAAACTACTAATTTATTTTGAAAATGGTTGAGATTAAGGGGTTCAAAAGAGGGACACACACAAATTGTTGTTGTTTCTGTCAAAACATAACATAGCAGCTCTTGTGTGACCCGAAAGCATGGTGACTTTTTTGTAGTATTTTAAAATCGTCGGGGTTGATAAAGTATGTAGTAAGGACTGGATTTTTTCGATAATTTTTAATGAATATTTGATTTTTATTAATTTCTAAGTGGGCACTTCCTAAAAGTAGAATTTTGGCCATGCTCCCCCTAAATTTTTTTGAAAGTAATAGATTTTTTATTTTTTTATTTTTTTAAAAATTTGTGGAATGGGGTATAGTTTCTAAAAATGTAATTTATTTCAAATTTCGATGAACGATTAATTTATAGCGAAAAAATACCAAACACTGCTTTTTGAAGAAAAACGGACATACAAACAAAAGAAATTATGGATGAAAGGCTTAACGTTGTTAGAAAGTGAAAAAAATTACATCGTTGGAAATCTAATAAAGAACCTAACATTACCCATGTGTTCGATTTTCTTGATATTGAACCAAATGCAATCTTGATAGTGAGCACGAACCCGATTATGTCAAAATTTGTTGAATTTGGAAAAAACATGTCTTTGGTCTTTGGGAATGCCCTCCAAGCCTTTGGGTTGGTATTCCAAGGAAAATACCAAAGCTAAGGCTCGGGGACTCCCAATGCAAAATATAATGTGTTTGCGTTATAACGCGCTCGCGTTATAACACGCTCGCATTATATTCTGCTTTTGACATTTTCCCTCTTCAAGGAGCATTGCTAGCAACAAATAACATTCTCGCATTATGTCTTCCTTTAGTTAAATGCCACTTTCATGAATGTTTGTTGA
>VDFB02190849.1:0-18399 GCA_007258455.2 Sequoia sempervirens | reverse complement strand
ATAAGATATATACGCTAGTTGGTATGCACTCACAAACACAGAAGTGGCTATGGAGAAAAGTCATGTCACTAGTTGGGCTTCCTACTCAACCATGTCAAAGTTATATCACTTGATAACATTAACAAGGCACCACAAAGTAAAAGGAAAAGGTGTCAAAAAACAAGATGGCATCACAAGCACACAAGTTGTGTTATGCAAGGTGGCCATACAAAATGCAAGAATGTAAAAATGCAAAAATGTAAAACATAAAATGTAAAATGTAAAAATATGTTCAAAGGAGTCTTGTTTAGTTTATGTTAGGGTCACCACGAGGGGAACATTGTATCTAATGCTCCCAAGAGAGGAATAATCAAACAATAGTGGTATCCACAACTTAGGGATGCAAAACATCACATCAAACCACACAAAGATGAATGTACTATGCTGAAAAAATCACACCTCTATGAACTACATTACAATCCCAATGTCATCCAAAAAGCACAACACATCATATAAAATCCATAAGGCTACACTAGAATAAAGAATGCAAATAAATTATGGTGTATTAGAGGCCCACCACTTTAAAAGCAGTTGTGAGCACTCAAGATTATGACAACAAATTGCTTTAAAGTAGAAGAAGAGAGAAGAAGACATGAGAGATTACTTGGAAAGCCCTATGCCAAGTCATATGGTTCTGATAAGCTACATCATGAAGAAAGGGAGTATGTCACATGTGAGTCAATCTTAAGACATGTTATCCACATCTCAAGCTTGCTCTTATACGTTCATGAAAGGTTAATGAGTAGTCAAAAGAGACAATGACAAGTGACATAAGAGGACAAGGCTATCAACCCCTTTGCCCCCAATTTAGTGCAAGACAAAGGTGAGCCTGGAATGGATGAAAGGAAGTATCAAGTAGAAGAATTAGGTGCTACCACACAAGGAAGAGCACCACAATCCTTGAGAGTTTGAATGTCACTATTGTGCAAAGTCTTTGATGAAAGTGGAGAGAAGTATGATATGTTGGATTTGTTCATGTGTGTATTGCATCCATGTGTAGGAGGAATGTTGTAACTCATACCATAACAATCTTCCAAGTGAGATGAGGAGAGTGTGTATTTGTGAGAAGGGTTGGTTTCTTTACAAGAACACAAATCCTTTTTAATGTGATGTGTCATTGTGTCATGAGGGATGGGAGTTATATTGCCCCCATCACCACCATGGGGTGATTTAGTAGAACTAAGTTGAGCGAATGGAACACAAGGTTTTTTGGGTTGACAGTGGGATATTGCACACCCTCCCTTAAAGGTAGGTGTGAAACTCCAATCACTATTAGAACTTGTGTATGAAAAGGAATGGTTTGTATATGATTCTTTGGACCATGAGGGTGATATTTTTGAAATATTATGGGAAGGAGGTGTAGAAACTAACAAACCCCAATTATCATGAAAGAGTTTTGTCATGGGTGAAGTATTAGCGTCAACTTGTATACGTTCAAGTTTTGATCTGCAAATGGAAGGATTAGGGGAGTTGGAAGTGTTGTGATTAGTGGACACATAGCTTCTCTCATATGCATAAATCATGTATATCTTGCTATTGTATTCAAACTTCATGACACAGTGAAGGGTAGAGGGGAATCCTTTCATAGCATGAATCCATGGTCTCCCTAGGATAAGATTGTATGGAAGGAGTTCTTGCGTGATATGAATAGAGGTAGGCAACACGATAGGTCCAACCTCAATAGGTAGTGTGACCATCCCAACTGGTTTCCTATCAACATTGTCAAAGCCACAAATATGAACATCATTAAGATGAATGAGGGTATTTGCAGGATCATGGTGGACCAAAAATTGGCAATATGATGGGTATGTGGCTGACGATTATTTTTTAACCCAAAATTGATGAAATGAAAGGGGTTTTTAAAGGAGATTCTAAGCTTTCCAATAATATAAATTATGCTTCACTTTGAAATTCACAAGTAATTATTATTTATTTTCTATTCAAATTACGAATAAAGTCCTCGATGAGGCTGATTGAAAAATACATAGCTTAAACAATATCACATATTTTCAATCCAAACATGCATCACATTCTATAAGCTCAAGATACTAGAGGATTAAAAAATAAAAAATGAATTTCATGAAGTTTTGACCAAGTTAAGATGGTCAGAAATAATGAAGTTTTATATCTTCTTAAAGTTGTCATAAAAAATCATACTTAATTATTTATTTGGAAAAAATTACAAAAAATATGCATCACATCAGGACATGAGTCTTGTACTTATATCTAAAATATTATAAAAAAATATTATCATTTTATTGTGGTTAGGGTGGTCAGATAGACACATGTATTTCTTATTTTTTCCCTAAAATTTAAGTACCACTTCATTGAAATTTCAAATTTTCAGCAAATAGATATTATTTTTTTCAAACAAACCTAGTAGTTTAGAAACTACATTCAATTTTCTATAGATTCATTCTTATTTTGAAATAATATAGATAAATTATTCAAATTCTTTTAACAAGTCAAGTTGCATAACTCTAATTTTTTCTTAATTTTTGCCAATTTAAGGGCCTATTTTTCCATATGATGATCCCAAGCATACCCATGAGATTTTTGTCCATGCCAAGTTTGTGTAGGAGGTCCATGCTACAAACATTAATTTATGATCCATTATCGATGAGAGTGTACCTAACTAGAGTTTCATTAATGATCACCTTTATCATCAAGGGATCATTTTTGTGTTGAATCTCAAGTGAGGGTAATTCATCTTTAGGGAATGTTATTTCAGATTGGGTGGCTTGTATGGGATGAGGGGAGGATGTTACATGATTTAGTCTTATATAAGATTGGATCTCTTCCTTCTTTATTTCAAAATTTTCATGAAAGATAATTTTGACTATTGGTGAAAGCTGAATGAGTTTCGATATAGAGATATCAGTAGGAGTCTTTTTAGGATCTTCAACAATAGGAACTTTATGAGGAAAAGGTAATGATGTAGGAGTGTTGTGTGGTCCTCTAGATGTTTGAGTCACTAAGTTACAACTTAGTAGATGCAAAAAATTATTATGAGTAGATTTCATGATGAATTTCAAGACAACTCAAATTTTTTTGTGTTTTTCACTAATGGAAGGTGACTTAGGATTCTCACTAATTAAAGGAGATCCCACTTGTGTCGTCATAACCTCAAAAAAAAATCTTGATTGGAATGATATGTTGGTGAAGGGGAATCTAAGGCCACTTGATTATCATCTCCTAAGGAAATGTTAGTGGTTGAAGGATGAGTGCCCATGGTCATATTGTTTAGTATTATGATATTCTCCCTAGGAGAAGAGTTGTTAGAAGAACTACAAGCCAAATGTTGTTGACATTCAAGGTTTGGTTCTTCTAAAAGAACTTCATTGATTGTAGGGGAATGATCAATGGGTGAATGATTTCCGTCCATAATGGTTTTCCTAGGAGAAGGGGGACAACTAAAATATTCATAACCTTCCTCAAACAAAGCATCTACTTCATAACTATGAGAGACACTAGGAGAAGGGAAAATGTTATTATCATGATTATTTATGTTTAAGTTGTCTTGTTGATCAATTTCTTGTCCACTAAGAGAGGTAAAAGGATAGAAACAACTTAGATTCTCAACACTCTCATTGATTGGTTCTTCTATCACCAAAATATCTTCTTTTCCAATAGGAGAGATATTAGGAGAAGAACAAATATGATCATGAGGAATGGCCAAAGTTGTATTATTTTTCACTAAAACACTCTCATAGGGAGGGGATAGGAAGTGTTTCTTAACATGTTTACATATGCAAGGTACAAGAATTGTTTTAATAAGAATGAAAAGAAAATGTAACCATTTCATGCAATATTTCAGCAATAGGAATAATGTATATGCAAAGGTACAAAACATTCTTATCCAATATATGCAAGATTTGGAAAATGCAAAAAATGTACATGCAATAATGAAAAGCACTTTTCCAAAATAATGCAAACTTTTAGGAATAGAAACATGGTATATGCAAAAGTGAAAAGTACTTTTATCGATGTTATGCAAAATTGCAGAAATGGAAACATTTTTCAGATCTAATGATGCTTGGAATTAAAGTGATTGGAAAAATGACTATCTTAAATTGATGTTTTTGAGATAAATTCATAAAATAAATGTTCCAAAATCCTTCTAGACTTATACTATATGATACTAGGAGCCTTATGAAGCATAAAAATGAGATTTTGGATGTTGTTTCAGTCAATGAAAAATCTATACAGGGATTGATTCGATACAGATAGCGAATGAGTCCCAGTAGAGGTGTTTTGCAAAATTTTCAGAAATTGTGAATGGTTTGTGATGTGTGTGAGCATGTAAGGTGCAGACCTAAGATAGAGATGTAGAATTTAAAATATTTTAAGGAAATTATATGCAAAAATGCAAACAAAATGTACTTTTCCTCATGCAAAAATTTGAAAATGGGTATGTGTAGGTTCATCATGGAAAAAAATAGGCCTTTAAGTGGCAAAAATTCTAGAAAATTAGATAGGAAAATTGACATAAAAAAATTTGAATAAGTTATTCATATTATTTCAAAAATATGTAAGAATAGAATCTATAGAAAATTCCAAATGTAGTTTCTAAACTACTAGGTTTATTTTAAAAAATCTATTTGTTGAAAATTTTAAATTTCAATTCAATAGTACTTAAATTTTAGGGAAAAAATAAGAAGTAGGTGTCTATCTGACCACCCTAACCACAATAAAATGATAATATTCTTTTATAAGATTTGAGATATAAGTAGAGGACTGATTTCCCTATGTGATACATATTTTTTTGTAATTTTTTCCAAGTAAATAATTAAATATGAATTTTTTATTACAAATTTTTAAAAATATAAAAAATCGTATGTCTAACCACCTTAACTCGGTCAAAACATTATGAAATTCAATTTTTATTTTTTTAATCCTATAGGCATAAAAAGCATAGAATGTGATGCATGTTTTGATTCAAAAAGTGTGATCACATTTGAAAGCTATGATGCAGTTTCTTTTCAACGTAAATCTGTCAATTAGGACTTTAGTCATAATTCAAATAGAAAAATGAATAATAATTACTTATTAAATTCAAACTAAGACATAATTTATATTGGTGGAAAGATTTTAAAAACCGTTTTCAGTTTCATCAATTTTGGCTTAAAAAAAATGTTGTCACCACATAGCCATCATATTGCCGCTTAGCCCATCATGATCCCAGAATACTCAAACCCTAGATGCAAATTAACAATGCAACTCTAATGCAACTTCAAATGCAAGATAGTATTAAGATGAAAATGGACTCAAAATTAGAAAATAAGATGTTCAAAAGGTTGGATTCACCAAAATGAAACATAGATTTTTGTGACCCTATGGACTACTCTTTCACTTCTAGGGTTTTTCACTTAAAAGGAGAGAGATAGGGCTTAAATTGCTAATGTATCACCCAAATCAAGATGTGCATGATGTTGTATATGCTAAATGGAATGATCTAAGTGCAGTGGAGCTATTAAATTGATCAAACATGAATGAAAAATCTAGAAATTATGACTTGTTTGAAAACACATTGTATATTACAAAATCACTTACAAATGAATAGAAATATGCAACAAAAGTAAACTAGATTGAAAGTGTGCACCTGAAACTTTGATGAGGATTGGAAATTAATATTGGAATTTTGATGATGTTTTTTTCAAGCCTTGAGGGACTCACTCACCATTTTGAGTGAATCAGTCCCAGTTCTGTAAAATCAACTGCAGCCCCGTAAGCTGTATGTAAAAGGGTGGTCCACTTTGAATTTATAAATATATTCAAAGTGCTTATTATCACTAGAGCTTTAGTCTACACTTTGGATTCCTCTAGGTGTCCACTGAAACTATCGTATTCAAGCCTCGAAAATTACTTTTTGTTGATATTTTGACTTGAATGATGAAGAGTTGGGAAATTCTAGACCACTAAAATGAAAAATCTTCAATTATTCTTAAGGTTCCAATATTTCTAAATCTACAAATACACAAGAATAAAAGAAGAAATTTTGATTGTTAGGGCATGGGGGTTTACCTTGGTCAAACCTCGCTTAGGTAATTAAACCAAAATGTTGAAATAATGGAATGAAGCATGAAAAAATGGGATAAATTACATTTCCACGATGATAGATCTTGAAAGTCTATAACAAAACATTTAGAATCTACCCTCAATGTCCTAGGAAACAATCTTAATGAATAAACCCTAGCTCGCTTTGACTTGATGAGAAGATAGATGATAAATAAATGATCAAAGATGTATGATAAAAATGGATGTAAAATGAGGATAAGTACTTATTTTATAAAAAAATATTACTTAGTATCCGTGACATACCTCATCATAGGGCCACCATGTAATCGAAAAACTAAACTTTAAATTTCACTTTTTTCTGCTCAAAGGTCAAAATGGGGGCTAGATAGGAGTCATTCACCACACATGGTGAATGGGTCCCACCTTGATGGGACTAATTCACTATGCATGGTGAATGGGTCCCACAAGGCCCATTCTGACACCTAAGAAGCCAAAGGAATCAAGAAATAAGGTCTAAATTCCATCTTATTAGGTATTTGATCAATTAAAGCTTTGAGATGCACAATATGGGTTAATTAAGACCTATTAATGATGATGTAAATGTTAAATGGGGATTGGGACACATAAATCAATGTGAAAGTGTGATGAAACACACTTTGCAACACTAAAATTAGGTCCACATAACCTAGAAAGGCACAAGAACCAATGTGAATGTGGAAGACACATTACAACACTAGTTTATCATTAAATTTACATTAAGAACCTTCTTATATTGATGTAAGAATGTTATTAAACATATTTTATAATGTTGAATTAGGAAGAAATAGGTTAATTAAGTCTAGAAAAATGTGAAAGCATCTTACAACACTTTTACAAGACGCCATTAAAAGCATGTTATTTGATTTGTAGGGGTCCAAGACTTAGTGTGGATGCATAAAATACCTCACAACACTAGATTAAGGCCTTAATAAATTTTTTTAATCCTATGTCATGCAAAAGTTCCTTTTTTCTACAACACAGCCCCAAATTGGGACTAAATCACCCCACGTGGCATATGAGTCCTAGTAGTATGCTTCAAAAGTCATAATTTCAAGATTGCAGACCTTGTTTAAAGCATCTTCATTTTTTCAACTACACCTCTATTGATTCTCAGTTCATTACTCTAATTTTGAGTTTCATTTCCTAGGTTACATATCTATATTTGCATATCATTTACATTTCCTTCTTTCTAAGCATGTGCTTAGTGGTGAACCCCCTTTTGTCTTTAATCACACCCTAAGAGACCTTATAGTAGATCCCTGATCTCAATTGGACCATTGGATTGAGATCTATAGGGTTTCCTTGAATGAACTAGAGAAAAATATGAAGGGACCCACCTTGCCCTAGTTCCATCTAGATCAAAAGGTAGAACTCTATTTTTGAGGTTTCATTTTGGTGAGCCTAGCCTTTGGAAACCTTATTTTCAATTTGGACTACATCATAGTCCTAGATCTATCTTACATTAACTTTGCGTTAGGTCTTGCATTAGTTAATTTGTATTTATGGACTCTAAGTCCTACATTAGTGAAAGTGCATTTTTTGCATCTTACATCATTCAATTTCATTTGAAATATGTAATTGCACTTAGTCATGACTACATACAAGTTAAAAACCTTAACATTCACTTAGAATTTTTTGAATTTAGTTTCAAAACCCTAATCTAAGAATCATTCACCCCTCTAGGCAATTTAGTCCTAGTATAGATAGTTTTACTTAAGTTTTGGGAATTATGTGGTGACTTTTATTGATTGTTTGAACCCTTCAAAACACTAAGTAGGACTCATATTCCCCTCTAGGTGATTTAGTCCCATGATAGATCTGAAAGTACATTTTATAGCATTAGAAGCTTAATTTCTATACTTTCCAGGCCTACTAGTAACCTACTATATTAGTTTGGAAATTTACAAGAATTTTTTCTTTACATATCTAGGTCAAATCATGCATTTAGTGTAGTAATTTTAAAAAAAAAAATCAAAAATCATTTCAGTATTGAAAATTTTCAGATCTGTAGGACATTTGTTTAGATTTCAGAAGTATTACATAATTTAGATAGCTTAATTTTCCATGTTATCATTTTTTCTTTTCAAGAATTTAGTGTTCATAGACTATCACATGGATTGTATTATTCTATTTTCCCTACTCATGAGCATAATCTGGGGAAAAAAAATAAAACCTTTAACAAGCATGTGGGATACCCTCCTAGCATCTATCATATTTGTAAAAACATCATAACACAAGAGGACACAAGTGTAGACAATCATAACAATCATAATTTTTTTTCTCCCGATACCTCTCCTATTAGTGATGAAGGTATTTTGGTGAAAGAAGATACAATCATTAAGTGTATTGATTGTTCCTCTCCTCCTCCCCCATGGGAATATATTAGGAAACAAGAAGATGAGATCATTAGAACATTTCATAACACCTTGGGCCTACTTATGAGAAGGATTTAGTGAAAGAGGATACAATCATGAACGATCATGAAAAAGACATTTGTGAAGAGGTTATGTTGGTCTTAAGAGATCCAATGATTGAGAGTTATAGAATTATTTCTCTCCTTCCTAATGTCCCTAACATTTGGAAAGGTCTATTTGAACAAGAGGATCCAATTATTGGTAAACATGAAAATCATAGTCATCCTTCTCTTAATGCTTTCCCTATTTTCGATGTAGTTACTTTACAAAATATAATCATGGAATGCGATGAACCTCCTGAGAGCTATCCTACTTGGGTAGATAGTATGACACAAGATAATGAGACATTAGAGAAAAAGGATGAAATCATGGAAAACCCTAACAATCATATTTGTCCCTCTACTAATATCTCTCTTAGTTGTGAAGAAGATATTTTGGCCTTAGAGGATCAAATCAATGAACGTTGTGAGAATCCTATTTGTCTCTCTTCCTTTGGAGAAAACATTATTGAACAAGAGAATTCCATCATTGATAAGCAATAAAATTCAACCATTGATAACTCCCTTACTTGTGATGAAGTCATTTTAGAATAACCAACCTTTGAATGTCATGAACATCTAATTTGTAGCTCTCCTAAAAGCTCTCCTACTAGGGAAGATATCATGGTGGAAGATAATGATAACATTGGCATGTTTCTTTTAAACGATATTGATGTTGCTTCCTTATATGAATATGATGAAGTGACATTAGAGTCCTCTTCACTAAGCAATCATAAAAATAAGGACAAGACTTTTTATATTATGCACATTAGATATCCCTTGAAACAGTATCCCAAGCATGATCTTATAATTTATCCACCCTCACAACAACCATGAATTCAAAATAAACCCATCCCTATCTCACAATCACCTAAAAGGAAACTTGATAATGATATTGTTTTGCAGCAACCGCCTTACAATACCATAGCTCATATATATAAAAAGTGTATAGAATCAAGGCCAACCCTAAAATTTGTTTGCATGTTAAGAAACAAAATGAAAAGAATATTGAAGAAGTCACAAAGCTATTGGAATATGCTTTGAGTTCCTTTTATTTGATATCTATGTTCATGGTTGATTAAAAGATCATAAACAAAGAGTCTAAAAAGGGACAAGAGAAATTGGTAATGTCAACACAAAATTCAAAAGCATCCACTTTTAAAGAAAATACAACATACACAACAAACTTTGATGAAGTTGAACAACCAACAAATTTGAAAGAAATGAAACAACTTTATGGAAGAGGTTATGAACTTATGAAACAACTTGGGTATAGTGGAAAAGGATGTGGTGCTAGAGAAAAAGTTATCTGTGTCCCTACAAATCCTAACATGAAAGAAACAACTAGTGGTCTTGGTTATTGTCCTCTAAAAGAAACAAAAGCATCAAACAAGCCTTCAATCAATATCAAAACTCTTATAAAAGATTCTCCTAAGCCAACTTTAACTTTCGTACATCTTGAATTGATAGATACTACATGTGAGAATATCTCATTAGATATGCATCAATAACAATAGATGTTGCTCCTTGCCATGTAATAGTTGTAGGATCATAACATACTCACTATTGCATGTTTTACAATCATTGCAAATCTCTTCTTGCAAGGAGTGGCATATAATTATTCATCTCGACTCATCCTTGTGCTATACACAATGGGGGATTCCAGAATTAAATATCCTTTCCCTTGTTCAACACTTTCCATTGTCCCTTTGGCTAGATGTTTGCCTTTCATTTATAACGACTGTGATTCGGATGCGGACAACTTGTTATAGGTTGAATTGCATGTGACTTAGGGTATGTCTTGGCGGGATCATCATGGAAAATAGGTATGGGTGGCGAAATTGAGAAAAATAAAAAGTTAGACAACTTCACATAAAAATTTGAATAAATTATCTATATTATTTCAAAAATATGTAAGAATAGAATCACAGCAGCAAATTAAAGTAAGTTTCTAAACTACTAGGTGCATTTAAAAAAATCTATTGGTGAAAATTGTAATTTCAATGCGATTGGTACTTAAATTCGGGGGAAAAATAAGAACAAGATTGTTTGTCACGACCACCTAACCACAATGCAAATGATAGAATGTTTTTATAAGATTTTAGATATAAGTAAGGATTCATGCCCCAATGTGATGCATGGTTTTTTTGTAATTTTTTTTCAAGTAAATAATTAATTGCAAGATTTTTATTACAACTTTTAAAATATAAAACTGTTAATGTCTAACTCAACAACGGTCAAAACTTCATGAAATTTAATTTTCTTTTTTAATCTTATAATTATGAAGCTAGAATGTAGGCACATGTTTTGGATTCAAAAAAATTGATCTGGATTTGAAGCTACAATGTTTTTCAATCAAGCCTCTCAATCCTTGACTTTATTTGTAATTTGAATAGAAGATAGATGTAATTTAATTATTAAATTAAAAGTAAAGAATAGCAATTTATATTGATTAATAAATCTTAGAATCTCAGCAGAAGCCAACACGTTTCATCAAATTTGGGTAAAAATGTATAGTCAACCACATACCCTACAAATACCCATTATATTGCCCTTTTTGTGGCCCATCATGATCACTTTATACCCTTACTGGTCTTTTTCGTTATTTTTTGTGTTTCTTTATGTGATTTCTTATGCATAATGTGATCCCTCATGATGTTTCATTTGATGTATCTTTCTCTTTTTGTGCATTCCTCTTTATGTACCTTGTGTTTTCCTTTTGAGGATGATGCAAGGTGTTGAGACATTTAGGTCTGTTCCATATTGACCCAAAAGGATTTGTTTGTTCTCACTCTCTTTGTTCCATTCTTCTTGTTCCATGAGTATTTGGGGAATGATGGAAACTCTAAGCTCTATAAAAACATTGTAGCAAAGGCATACTGAACACAAATATGTGGATCCCTTATGTGATTTTGGGATTTCATTTTGGGGGAAAACCCTTTTCACGACGTAGATTTATTTGGAAACATATGACTTGGTATAGGGATTTCCAGGTAAGCTCTCATGTCCTCTTTATTGTTAGCATTTATCATCTGCAACTTTAAATTAATTTCTCATAACATGGTGTTTATAAATTTCTTTAAAGTGAGGGCATGCATTGGCATTATTCTTTTGCATGTTTCATTGTGTAGTCTTCTTAATTCTTGTGATGTGTCTTTTGTTTTGTGGTGACATTGGGTGTGATGTATTTTAAGAGCATGATCTATCTTGGCATATTATATTTATGTTCATGGCTTGATGTGACACATTGCATCCCCTAAGTTGTGAATATTGTATTCTTCGATTGGCCCTCTCTTGGAGACATTAGGCACGATGTCCCCTAAGTTAAGACCTTACATGAACTAACAAAAACTCATTTGAATGTACCTTATACTATCTTTAAATTACAATATTAGTTGTAAGGCCAACTTGCATAACATACTTTGCTTTCCTATGGAGCCATCTTGTTTGTTCATGGGTGTCAAGTATACAAATTTTTGCTTTCCTTGTGAATCTTGTTCATGTTGTATGGTGCCTTATCAAATTTTTCAAGAGGTATAGATTTGGTATGGTTGTACCAATGGGAGAAAAACCTAGGCTTGAATTTCCAATAACCACTTTCTTGTGTATGTGAGTGCATATCAGCCATGTGTGTTTATGTCTCACCTCTCTAGGGGCTCACCTAGTGGATTCCCTAAGGTTCCACTAGACTTTGTGAGTGTGTGTTTGGTTTACATAGCGAACATAACGTTCCACTTGTAAATTTTTTTGGACAAACAACTTAGATCTTATCCATAGCATGTAATACAAAAATTTGAGGCTTGATCCATCCCTCCTTTTTTGCTTTGTTCTTTCTTTTCTATGTCTTTTTCAATGTATTCTTGTTCCTTGTTGTTGCTCCTTATATTATATTATTTACATGTGTTTTCTCTTGTGCCTATGTTGGTTTTCCATAGGATCTTGATCCTTGGGGAATGATCATCCTTCTTGATCATTGTCATCCTATCTTACTAGCATTAGTATACTTGGACCCCTCTTGATGCATATTTTTCTACTTTAGTGCTAGTTTGAAGCACGTTCCTACTCTCACTAAAGTGGGGGCTAAATGTAGTATAGAAAAATTTATTCCTCTACATTTTCACACTTTTTTGGGACCTCCCTACTAAAATTGGGCTTCTTTGTGCCTTTTTTGGTCCTATTTTGCATCCACAAGCCTTATTTAATGTATCTTTTTAAGGATAATCCTGAAACATATCTAAATACCAATCATAATTTAATGATTTTGGATTGGATGACCTAGATTTATTGATCCAGGACTCATACCCCACCTTTGGCATATGGGTCCCACCTAAGTTTCAGGGCCTAGTCCTAAATTTTACATTAAACTTAATATTTCGTGAAATTTTTGTCCCAAGCTTAGACTACTAGGACTCATACGACCCAACTGGGATATGATTCTTGCTTAGCTTGTGTAGTGTTGAAAAATGTCATCGGGGAAATTTTCACACTTGTTTGGCCCTTCCTTGTTGAATTGAGCCTAATGGTGCCTTTATTTATTGTTGTAAAATGTTTGACACATTAAAATTAGGTTTTGGGACTTTGTGAACTAATAAATTTGAATGGTACCTTGCTAAAGTGTTGTGAAGTGTTGTAACACACTTTCACACTTTTCTAAGGTTTTATTAATTAATTAAACTAAATAAATCTCTTTTTAGCCTTAATCATACCTTATTTAGAGTGTTATAAAGTGTTGTAACACACTTTCACACTTTTCTAGGGTTTTCATTAATAATTGGGCTTCTTTATGCTTTTATTGGCCACTATTTTGCATCCACAAGACCCATTTAATGCATCTTTTATAGGATAATCCTGACACAAATCAATACCCAATCATAATTTAGGTGTTCAAAGTTGAATGGCCCAAAATTTAGTGATCTAGGACTCATTCACCACCTTGGGTGAATGAGTCCCACCTATAATTTTGGATCCCAAACCTAGTTTCACACATTTCTATGCATTTTTAAATTTGGTCCCATAAATTATCCCTGATGGGACTCATTCACCACCTTCGGTGAATGAGTCCCTTGTGGCCCAAAATAAAAATTAAATCAAATTTTTGGTAGGATTTTATTCTCCTAGATCTGATGTAGGCTTGTAGTGTTGTAATTTCAAGAATTCTTGCATAATTAAGTATAAATACAAGTTTCTTTCACTCATTTTACACCTAGCAAGTTGAATGAGCATTCTTATAGAAAAGTTGAGTTCACAAGAGAATTCAAGAGTCTTCACTTGAGCTTATTATAAAGCATTTTAGAGCAACATTTAAGCATCAATCATCATGTCAAAGACTTCATGCGTCATGCTTGTTTGGGAGCTAACAATTGTGATGTAGGGTTTTATGATTCAAGCTAGCATTTCATTCAAGATCTATCCTATTCAAGCAAGAGTCAAGATCACATCCATTAAATCCATCTCATACATGATTGTAGTGCTTCATTGCTAGGGTTTGGTGAGTTGAAACATCATATTTTGTTCATTCATCATTCTCCATTTCTATTTCATTTTATTTCAAGGTTTGATTACCAAAACAGGGTTTAACAAAGGAAAACTCCTATCCACTATTCAAACAACATTTTTTTCTCTCCTTTATGTGTGATTTGTAGGTTGAGGTTGTATATTTCCTTAGGATCAAGATTGGAGAAAAGTTGTCGAATCATTCAATGTTGTCAAAGTTGTCATAAAGCATTGGAGAACATTGGAGAATACCTAAGGGTTGCAAATCAGGGTTTCAGATCCAAAAATCAATCAGGGAAGAAAAAGCAAATAGAGAAGAGCTGGATCAAACTTTGAAGCTTCATAAAACCCTAAATAGACTAATTTTCTACTTTTAGTGAATGAGTCCCAGTTTCAGTCAAAAATCATATTTTTGCAGATTCAGATACCCATTTAGCATATTCATGTTCCCGCACAAAAAGCTAGATTCTGGACTAATTTTCCTAGCTAGGTGAATGATTCCCACTCTGCATTAGAATAAGGTTTTCCAGCATTTAGATCTCCATTCAACCATCTCCATATTTCTAGGTGTACACAACACGCTTCTTGTAGATTTTTGTGTTGTTTCATGTACTTTTCAAGGTAATTTAGTTAAGGCTTGCATTGAATTAGTGTTTAGTGTTATAACTTATATTTCATTTTTCTTTCCAAGTTCTTACTTGGTGGTGAACCCATCATTAGGTTGTATTCATCCCCTAGGACATCCCTCTTGCAAAATCTCTTTCTCCTTTGCATTGAGATCTCAAGGGTTTGTTCTTGAATGAGAGTGAATGAAGATTGTCATTCTAGGTCCTAAACCCTAGAAAAGCACACAATTTTCTTCATTAAATTTTGGTGAACCTACATTTAGATCATAATTCTGATTTGGAGTGCATCATAATCCTAGAATTGGCTTGCATTAACATTACATTAGGATTTGGATTAGTTAGTTTTGGCATTCTAGGGTTTCTAATTTTGCATTAGTGAAAGTTCATATAGCTTGCATTTTTGCATCTCATTTCACTGAAAATCAAACAAAATCTACATTTCACTTAGAATTCAGATCTTGTATCATAAAAAGCATAAAAATCAATTGAAATTTTCTAAATTTTTTGAAAAAAATCCCTACTGGGACTCATTCACCACCCTGGGTGAATTAGTCCCTATGCACATTTTGCACTGCGTGTTTTGGCATTCAATGTTTTGTTTTTGAGTTTTTGTTTTCTTTTATTAGATTTCTATTTTAGTTTACATAATTTTTGTTATAGTCATTTCATTTTTCTTAGCTTATATTGCATTTTTGTTCATCTTGAATTTATTAGCCCTTGTATGAGAATTTCATGTCCTATTGCTAATATTTTAGTGAGATGAAGTTTGAGACTCGTGTCATCCCACGATAGCACAATCATTGTGGATCTTGGGTTGTCTAGCCCTTTCACTTCGAGTATTGACACTAGTACACTAGCTATGGACAATATCCTTAACTCTTTACCTTCAAGTAGTGTGATGTATGTTGGAACAAGGAATGATAGTGTCCCACAAGAAAATATAATCCAAATCCATGAAGACCTAGCAAACCTACATCAGCTACAAAGTGACAACATTTCAACTATCATAATACCCACTATAAATAACATTCATCACATGCTTGAAAGTGAAGATGGACTTGACCTTGTGAAAAACATAGTTCAAATATGTGGAAAACATTTCCCCTCAAACACTAGTTGTCCTTTACCTACAAGCAAAGTCATAAGCCAAGGAGGAACTCAAATTTATCCTCACGCAACAATTACCTCAATACCTACCTATACCAACCCTCAAGTCACAACAACAATGCAACCAACTAGTAATGTGATTCCTTCATCTCGTATTTCTACTAGCATCCTTAATACCTTTGTGGCATTGCATGTCATATCTCCTACCACTTTACCACTTATAGGTATTCCATTCACTTTTCCTTTGAAAAAATACACACCCTCACCATTTCCACTTATGTCTCATAACACAAACAATGACCCTCTCATTAATCAACTCTTCCAAATTGTTTCCTCCCTTCAAAAAAAAATTCCACCATCAATCAAAACCAAAATGGAAGGCACCTACATACTATGTCAAAAGTAGTCCATTATCCTTAGAGATATTATGAACACCAATGCCACAAGGTGTAGAGGTACCTAGATTTGACAAATATGGAGGAAATGGAGATCATTCTAACCATGTTAATGCTTATATTGCCTTTGTGCTGTAGAAAATTGGACCCTTTGCTTGACATGAGATTAAGTGGACTTAATGAGGTCCTAATATAGAGATGTGAGGTATTTTATGCATCCACACTAGGTCTTGGACCCTTGCAAATCAAATAGCATGCTTTTAATGACATCTTGTAAAGGTGTTGTAAAGTCTTGTAATAGACTTTCATGCTTTTCTAGACTTAATTAATCTATTTATTCCTAATTCAACATTATAAAATGTGTTTAATTGCATTATTACATAAATCTAGAAGCTTCTTAATGTAAAGGGTATGTGCAAGATCATCATGGAAAAAACATGCCCTTAAGTGGCAAAAAATTCAAAATCAAAGTTTGGAAACTTGACATAAAAATTGAATAATTTATCCATATTATTTAAAAAATATGTAAAATTGAAGTTTTAGAAAATTTAATGTAGTTTATAAATTACTAGGTGTATTTTAAAAAATAAAAATCTATTTGGTGAAAATTTGAAATTTCAATCATGATAGTACTTAAATTTTAGTGAGAAAAAAATAAGAAGTAGGTTATTAAATAGGCCACCTAACTTATAATAAAATGATAAAAAAAAGTTAATAATATTTTATATCTAAGTATAGGACTCATGTCCCTAATATGATGCATATATTTTTGTATTTTTTTTTTCCATGTAAATAATTAATTATGATTTTTTATTACAAATTTTTAAAAATATAAAACTTGTATGTTTGACCACCTTAACTTGGTCAAAACTTCATGAAATTCATTTTTTTTATTTTTTAATCCTACCTAACATGTGAAGCATATAATGACATGTTTTGGATTAAAAAAATGTGATACCACATTATAGAGTTATAGATGTTTTTTCAATTAGTCTATGAATTGGACTTTAATTAAGTAATTCAAATAGAAAAAATGAATAATAATTATTTATTAAATTCAAAGTAGAAGCATAATTTATATTGGTGGAAAGATTAAGTCTCCTTAAAAGCCTTCTTGTTTCATCAATTTTGGGTAAAAAAAAGTCATCAGCCACATGGGCCATCATATCACTTACATATCGCCACTTTTTGGCCCATCATGATCCTGCACATACCCCAAACTTAATGATAAGCTAGTGTTGTAATGTGTCTTACACATTCACATTGGTTTTTGTGCCCTTCTAGGCTATGTGGACCTAATTTTAGTGTTGTAAAGTGCATTTAATTACACTTTCACATTGATTTATGTGTCCCAACCCCTATTCAACATTTACATCATCATTAATAGTCCTCTATCAACCCATATTATGCATCCTAAGGCTTTAATTGATCAAATACCCAACAAGATTGCAATTTTATCATTATTTCTTGATTCCTTGGCTTCTTAGGTGTCAGAATGGCCCTTGTGGGAACCATTCACCATGCATGGTGAATCAATCCCATCCAGGTGGGACCCATTTTCCATGTGTGGTGAATGAATCCTATTTGGCCCCCATTTTGACCCTTGAGTGGGAAAAAGTGAAATTTAAAGTTTATTTTCACTCCATGTCAATCTATGATGAGGTATAATCAGGTACTAAGGCACAATTGTCTATAAATAAACTATATTCTTACCCTCATTTTTACATCGCTTGCTCATTATTACATCTCTCATCTTGAATTCATTATTTATCTTCTATCTCAAGTCAAGCAACTTAGGGTTTCTCCGTTAGAAATATTCAAGTTAGCATTCCAAATCATTCAATGGAAGATTATACATGTATTTTTGTATACTTAAAAGATCAATAATCATTGCAAGGTAATCTATTCATGCATGTTTCATTCCTTTATTTCATTAATTTGGTTTAATTACCTAAAAGGGGTTTTCCTTGGGCAAACCCCCTGCCCCAACAATCAACATATCTCTCTTTTGTCTTGTTTTTTTGCATACGTAAGACTCTTGGAAGCTTGGAAATCATTGGAGATAAATTTTTAAATTCATTCAAGTCATCTCTTCATTCATCTAAATCAAATCATCAACAAAAAGTCATCTTTAGACCCGATTCTTAGAATTTTTGAAGCAGAGACCTATAGGGGGCAGAAAGGTAGATCTAAAGCTAAAGAATCAACCTCTAACTTTTTAGATCCCTGA
>VDFB02190848.1:0-16723 GCA_007258455.2 Sequoia sempervirens | reverse complement strand
GATGCCTTGTAATGGCTGAAGAAGCTTCTTTTCCCCATTAAATGCTATTATTTCAATTCATTTATCCTTATATCTATCTCTAACTTCTTCTATCTCCACTCTTCTACTTCTAACTTCTTCCTCTCCTTCTTAGCTTGTCTTTCAAGCATTCTCCCATCTTTCTCTTGCTTACACAACTCTTTTTTGTTACCATAGCCCTCAATAGAATTCTCCCATCTTGCTCTTGCTTACACAACTCTTGTTTGTTACAGTAGCCTTCAATAGAATTCTCAATCTCTCATAGAACCCTTTGAAACACTCTTGGCTCTTGCATCTATCTTTCCCTCCCTCTTTGCATATCCTTTGGCTCATGTAGCTTCATATCCCTTATTACATGCTTGTGAGCATCTTGGGATTCCATATCCCCTACCATTCGCATGTTGGATTTTAGTTTTTTATTGTGATTGTTTGTCCTTGATGAAAAAACTAGTTTTTGGTGACACATTTATATGATCTTGGTGGCTCATGATGTTTCAAGCTGGTTCACATGGTGATTCACATGGTTCATGGCATGCACTTTACAAAACTAGTTTTTGGTGACACATTTATATGATCTTGGTGGCTCATGATGTTTATAGTTGGTTCACATGGTTCATGGCATGCACTTTCAAATTTCAATTGTGATTCACATGGTTCATATCATGCACTTCCAAGTTTTAGTTTTTACATGTTGGTACTAATGTTTTCCATATGCTCATTATAGCAAGACATGCATTTGTTTCAGGGCATGCATTTTCTTTAGGGCATATATTTTGTTTCAGGTATATTGCATGGTTATTTAGGTATATATGACATATTATCATTACAAGTCTCAAGTATATTCAGGTTGATCACTTTCAGATTGTGGTATACTCAACTTGATCTTTTGCAAGTTATCTTCACATGATATATGAATGACACATTTTATGTTTACACAAAAATATCCAAGTTTATGAAAGGAATAGGAATGTAGATTACATGTTTTAAACTTGTATATATATATTCTCTTCATTGATATTTAGTGTGCAAATATTTTTCTTCATGGTTTACAATGTTTTGAGGAACTTGAATAGTCACATTGTATGTGACATCAGCATTAGAGAAGTTTTTGTTTTGAATAAGAAACTTTGAATGTAAGTATCTTAAAGGTTTTGTTTGGTGGTTATAAGGTATCCATATTGTTTTCCATAAGGATTTCAGCCTAATGTTTATATCAAGATGTATGAAACACAATATACATGTGACTTCACTTCACTCTTTAGTTGATTGGTGACTTAGCACCGGTAGTGAATGATTGATTATGATGTGGAAATAAATGTGTTGGAATACATGGATGAAGACTTGTGAACAATTTCAAAAGAATTATGATGGTTTACTAATTATTGTGTTTTTCTTTGTATTGGACTTCAAAAAATTATTATGATTGTTAAAGTCTTCGATAAACTTAACAAAAAAGAAAAGAAAAATAGGGCAATATCATTATGTTAGGGGTCTGGAACCCTAGCCGCCATCAGGATGTTTTTTTCTTACTTGCAACTATTTATTCTTCATTTATAGTTGATAAGGAAGTGACAATGGTGGTTGGCTTCCTCCAACTGGATGGTTATCAGGTTTTGGGACTTGTCTTTCAGTTTGGTTTTTCATCGAAAATAGGTATTATTTCTTGAAGCAAATGAGGAAAGCTAGTTAATGTTTTTTTAAGGCTCGGGCTATAATTGAAATAGTTCATTAATTTTAATAAAGGATTTGAGTTGAAAGGAAATAAAGAGATTACAGGACAGTAATGAAAATAGTTTCATTTTTGTAAACTTTGTAAATTTTTGGTTTAAGAGTTTGTTCGCAAGAAAAGACTTACAGGATGTAACTGAAATTTTGTTATTTTGTTAAAGGGTTTGTTTAAGAAGGATTATCTAGGGTTTTCCATTGAAACCCTAACTCAAGGTTGCTCTAAAATTTACATAAACTGTATATAGAGGATATTTTGCATCTTTATAAGATGGGTTTTTGGCATTTCTTGGATTATTGTGAAGATAAATTTTGTGAGACATCAGGCTTAATCTTATAGTGACAAGAAATTGTATTACATTGAAAATCCTTTTGAATCTTAGATATCTATATAAAGGAAGATGTTGTCATTCTCATACAACACTCTACAATGTGCTTATTGAGAATGTTTATGGTCTTCTATTGAATTCTAGGACTGCATATTGCACTTCTAGGGTTCTAATAGAATACTGTGATTACTTTGCATTGTAAAGGAGTTGGTGCTCCTATTTTTTATGAAGTTGGTGCTTTTTTATTTTTTAAGGAGTTGGTGCTCCTAAATTTTGTGGAGTTGGTGCTCCTATACTTTGTGGAGTTAGTGCTCTTGAACTTTAAAGATTTGGTGCTCAAATTGAATAAAGAAATATTTTTTGAGTGGTTTTAATTCCCCAAGAGGATTTTTCCCACATGAAATATACTATGTTATGTTATGATCTTATGTGTGTGATCTTTTAATATATTTCTAAGTTAATGTGTTATCAAATGGATAATTATTAGTCTTTCATATATGTTAATGTTATGTCAAATTTCATGCATAAAGTATTCTATTATTAAAGTGAGCTCTGATACATGTGAAAGTGTTAAGTTCATTCTATGTTAACATTATTTGTTTAACTTATGATTCATGTAAGCAAAAAATTTTCATGCACAAGTCAAGTGTGTCATTTGTCTTTTTGATTCAAAGACAAACATAGATTCTTGGTTTAAAAAAAATTGTGACTTTCATAAATCATTGATTCACCCCCCTACAATTGGTATTAGAGCATAGGGTCCTTTCATAGGTCTAATCCACTAGGATTGGTCCTAGTTTTTGGAAGTTTGTTAAAAATGTCACAAGCTCAAGAAGGTACCTCAGTGACTAGAGCTCCACTGTTTGATGGTACAAATTATGTGTTCTAGAAAATTAGAATGGAAACATATCTAGTTTCAATTGATCTTGATGTATGGAGAATAGTTCTAGATGGGTATACTATTCCACCCACAATACCCATAGATTCTACTAAAAAGATGTATGAAACTAATGCTAGAGCAAAACATGCTCTTTTGTGTGGTTTAACTAAAGATGTATTTGTTAAATTCATGCACTACAAATCAGCTAAGGAAATATGGGAAAAACTTGATTCAAATATTTATCAAGGAAATGACAAAGTCAAATAGTAAAAAATCCTTACTCTCAAAACTTAGTTTGAGGAAATGAGAATGAAGGATGATGAAAAAGTAGTTAAATACTTTTTGAGAATATATGAAGTTGTTAATGCAATGAGAGGGTTAGGAGAAAAAGTAGAAGAATTTGATGTGGTCAAGAAGGTCATTATAACCTTGCATCCTAAATATGAGACTAAGGTATCAACCCTTGAAGAAAAGAAACATTTTGAACAACTTACCTTAGAAATGAGAACAAGTGAAAGAAATCCAACAAGAAAGGAAACTACTTTTAAAATTGAGAAAAAGGAAAATGCAGAAGAAAGTGAGTCAAAATACTCTGATTCAAATGAGGCTCACTTTTTTAGAAAACTTAAAAAGGGATTTGGAAAATACAAAGGAATTTTTTTGTTTAAATGTTTCAACTATGGAAAAATTGGACATTTCGCAGCTAAATGCCCCTATGGTGATCAAAATAGTGATGATGAAAAATCTAACAAACAGTCTAAGAAGAAGGTCTATAAACCTTAAAAGAAGTTCAATTTCAAAAAGAAAAAGAGTTTGTTCAGTATAGATGGAATAGACAATGAAGTAGAAGACTCTTTAGATGAATAAGATGAGACCATGTTTATGGCTGAAGTCAAACTATAAGAAGATTCAAACAAAAAAACTAAGTTAGAAGATGGTGAAATAGATCTTGAAGGTGAGTTAAAATGTGCTTTAAAGGAAATTAAAAAACTTAAAGAGAAAGTCCTACTCAAGAGAAAAATCTAGATCAAGCAATAGTCTCTTTGAAGACTGAGCTTGAAGAATCTAAGAGGATTTAGGACTATCTTAAAACAATTGTGAGTTACAAGGACAAAGAGATACAAAAATTGGAACAAGAAGTTGTTAGTCTTAGAAAGAAAATTGAAGAGTAAGAAAGTACATTAAAAATAAATGATATGCTTGGCAATCATAAGCTAAATAAAGATAAAACTAGTGTTGGGTTTGAAAAAGGTGAATGTTCCATTGATACTTCAAAGAAAAAATCTATTTCTACAAACAAGAGTTTCAAACCAAATCATTTTGAATCCGATAAGAATCATGTACATTCTTTTGAAAACAAAAGAATACCATTCAGATTCAATCCTTTCTTTCATGGTTATTGCTTCTTCTACAACGAATTTGGCCATAAAGTGAGTACTTGTAGACTCATGACCTCTAGAATACCAAGGTTTGGGAATAAGTAATACTTTGGTTTTGTTAATTAGGTCAGATGTTTTAAATGCAACACTTTGGGACATACAGTCAAACAATGCAAAGTTAATCTGCATAATAAATAACAGAAAACAAAAGTGGTATGGAAACCTAAATTTGTTAAAAGCATAGAGCAATATCAATTCTAGTCCAAATTTATTTTCATTCTATAAAGGACATTTGGGTCCTAGATAGTGGTTGTTCTAACCACATGACAAGGGACAAGAAAAAATTCATCAAACTTGAAGATTATACTATTGGATATGTGAAATTTGGTGATAACACTGGTATATAGATTAAAGTTAAAGGTTCACTTCTGCTAAATGATGACACAACTATCTATGATGTGTATTATGTGGAAGGCCTAAAGCACAATTTTCTTAGTATTAGCCAAATCTACGATAGTGGTTATCATGTGATGTTTACTACATAGGGATGTGAGATCAAGAAAAAGTATAGAAAGACTATTGTAGTAGGGAGAAGGACTAAAGGTAATGTTTATAATCTCCTAGACACCTCTGGTAATGACAACAATGAAGGTATGTGTCTAATGGGCCACTTTGAAGAAAGCTAGTTATGGCATAAAATATTAGGACATAAAAAAATTGACAATCTGATTAGAATCAGTAAAAACCAGAATGTTAGAGGTCTACTAGTCCTTAACAAACTAGAAAGCTTTGTGTGCAAATAATGTTTAAGTGGTAAACAAACTAAAGTTAGTTTTAAGACAAAAGAACATTCTTCAACTAAGCCTTTACAACTAGTGCATACAAATTTGTGTGGCCCAACTAGAACAAGATCAATTAATGGTGAAAATTATTTCATGTTGTTTGTAGATGATTATACAAGAATGTTTTGGATTAATTTTCTTAAACCTAAATCAAAAGCATTTGAAAGATTCAAGATCTTTCATAAAATGGTTGAAAAATAATCTGATTTAAAACTTAAATGCTTAAGATCTGATAAAGGAGGAGAGTTCACCTATTAGGAATTTATTGATTATTGTGAACAGAATGGTATTAAAAGATAATATGAAGCCACTAAAACACCTCAAAAAAATGGGGTAGTTGAACATAAAATAGAACTGTGAAGGAAATGGCAAGAACCATGTTAGATGAGGCTAAGTTTCCTGACATGTATTGGAAAGAAGTTGTTCATACAACTATATACATTTTAAATAAAGTGCAACTTAGAGTGAAATCAAAATTCACTCCTTATGAATTGTGGCATGGAAAGTCTGCCTCTATAAAACATTTTAATTTTTTTGGTAGTAAATGCTTTATTAAGAAAGATGATGAACATCTAGGAAACTTTCAATCAAAATGTGATGAGGGTATCTTTTTGGGATACTCAACTCAAAGTAAAGCCTATCAATGTTATAATAAAAGGCTTAATAATTTTTTTGAGTTAGTTAATGTGAAAGTTGATGAAAGAACACATTTAGAAACTGATCTTGTGCAGGATAATGAGGAAGAAACATAAACAAAAATTGAAATAATACCTAAAAGTGTTGAGATAGCAAGTCCTCAACATGATGAAACAAAAAGTTCTGAAAATATTGTGCCCAAAACTCCTTCAAAATATTTTTCTAAAAATCACCCTCAAAGTCAGATTATTGGGGATAGAAATTTTGGAGTTCAAACACAAAGAAAGGCTACTAAATTTGAAGAACAAGCTCGAATGGCAGAGTGTACAACCTTCTGTTTAGTCACTAAATTTGAACCTAATAATTGTGATGAAGCTATTTTGGATGAATTTTGGCTTAAGGCTATGTAGGAAGAAATAAGTCAAATTGAGAAAAACAAAACTTGGGAGTTAGTTCCAAGACCCGATGACAAGAATGTCATAGGTGGCAAGTGGCTTTGTAGGAATAAGATTGATGAAAATGGAAAAGTTGTTCGCAACAAAGAAAGGTTTGTTTTCAAAGGGTATGCTGAAAAGGAAGGTATTGATTTTGGTGAAATGTAATGCACCTGTTGCTAGACTAGAATCCATTAGAATATTCTTGGCTTATTATGTTTTTAAGAATTTCACTATTTATCAAATGGATGTCAAAATTGCATTTTTAAATGATTATTTGGATGAAGAGGTTTACATGGAACAACCTGAAGGGTTTGTTTTCAAATAAAAGCCTAATCATGTTAACATGTTGGAGAAGGCCTTATATGGCTTAAAACAAGCACCTAGGGCATGGTAGTCTAGGCTAGGTAATCATTTGACATCAAATGGCTTCACTAGAGGTGGTGTTGACAACAATCTCTATGTTAAGATTGAAGGTAGTGATATTCTGGTTGTTGAAGTTTATGTAGGTGATATCATTTTTGGCTACGATAATGATGCTTTAACTAAAAAATTCTCTCATATTATGGAATATGAATTTGAAATGTCAATGTTGGGAGAATTGACTTTCTTTCTTGGTCTTCAACTTTCTCAACTTGAAAGTGGTATATTTCTCTCTCAAACTAAGTATGTTAGAGAGATGCTTAAGAAATTTCAAATGGATGGATGTCATCTTGTTAATACTCCAATGGTTACAGGTTGCAAAATCACTAAAACTAATGATTCACTTGATGCAAATCAGTCTAAATATAGATCAATGATTGGTATTTTGTTATATTTAACTACTTCTAAACCTGATATAATGCAGGAAGTTTGCATGGTTGCAAAATTTTAGGCTTCACCTAACGAATCCCATGTTATTGTTGTTAAAATAATTTTTAAGTATATTTAGGGTACTCTTGATTATGGTCTTTGGTATCCTAGAAATAATTATTTTTCTTTGATTGCATATATAGATGCTAACTGCACTGGTTGTTTGGATGATAAGAAAAGCACTAGTGGTGTTGCATTCTTTCTTGGTGATTGGTTAGTGGCTTAGCACAAAAATAAACAAGAATCATTTTCTCTTTCCACTACTGAGGTAAAATACATAGTTGCCACTTGTTGTACTCAATTTCTCTAGATGACTCAAACATTGTTTGATATGGGTATCATAGTTTCTAATCCTATTTTTATTTTATGTGATAATACAAGTGCAATCAATATCTCTAGGAATCTTGTTATGCACTCTCGTACTAAACACATTGCTATCAAGTTTCACTTTCTTTGAGAAAAATTGTTGGCTAATGAAGTATGTCTATAGTTTGTTGCTTCACATGAATAGGTGGAAGATATATTCACTAAGCCTCTATCCAAAGAAGTCTTTGAAATACTGAGACTTAGATTGGGAGTTATCTCTTAATCCTTAATTCATTCATTCTCCTATTTCTGATTTAGGAGGAGTTTGGTTCTATAGTTTTTCCATTTACAACTCTCTTGTATATTCAGTTTGGTGGTCTATTTCTCTACTTCTAGATGGTTACTATGTTAGTTGGTTTTAGTTGTTTATATTCATCGCATCTCACATTCTCTTCTTTCATTCTTTGTCATTGAGGAAAAAAGGGGGAGAGATGATATGTGTTTTTCCATCAAGGAGAAAGGGGGAGTTTATTGTCTTTCAATTGTTTATTGTGATTGTTTGTTCTTGATGGAAAAACTAGTTTTTAGTGACACATTTATATGATCTTGGTGGCTCATGATGTTTATAGTTGGTTCACATGGTTCATGGAATGCACTTTACAAAACTAGTTTTTGGTGACACATTTATATGATCTTGGTGGATCATGATGGTTACAGTTGGTTCACATGGTTCATGGCATGCAATTTTAGATTTCAATTCTGATTCAGATGGTTCATATCATGCACTTTCAAGTTTTAGTTTTTACATGTTGGTACTAATGTTTTCCATATGTTCATTATAGCAGGACATTCATTTGTTTCAGGGCATGCATTTGCTTCAGGGTATATATTTTGTTTTAAATATATGGCATGGTTATTTAGGTATATATGACTTATTATCATTACAAGTCTCAGGTGTATTCAGGTTTATCACTTTCAAATTATGGTATATTCAACTTGATCTTTTGCAAGTTGTCTTAACATGATATATGAATGACACGTTTCATGTTTGCACAAAAATATCCAAGTTTATGAAAGGCATAGGAATGAAAATTACAAGTTCTAAACTTGTATATATATTCTCTTCATTGATATTTAGTGTGCAAATATTTTTCTTCATGGTTTACAATATTTTAAGCAACTTGAGTAGTCACATTGTATGTGACATCGACATTAGAGAAGTTTCTGTTTTGAATTAGAAACTTTGAATGTCGGTATATTAAAGGTTTTGTTTGGTGGTAATAAGGTATTGATATTTTTTTCCATAATGATTTGAGCCTAATGTTTATATTGAGTTGTATGAGACACAACATAAATGTGACTTTGCTTCACTCTTTAGTTGATTAGTGATTTGTCACCCACAATGAATGATTGATTATAATGTGGAATAAATTTGTTGGCATATGTGGCTGAAGACTTGTGATCGGATTCAAAAGCATTGTGATGGTTTATTAATTATTTTGTTTTTCTTTGGATCGGACTTCAAAACATTATTATGATTGGTAAAGTCTTTGATAGACTTAACAGAAAAAAAGGAAAATAGGGAAATATCATTATGTGAAGGGTTTGGAATCCTAGCCACCATGAGGATGTTTTTTTTTAGATATAAATCTATATTCTTTAGTTATAGTTGATAAGGAAGCAACAATGGTAGTTTGTTTCTTCTAGCTGGATGGTTACAAGGTTTTGGAACTTGTCTTTTAGTTTTGTTTTTCATCAAAAATAGGTATTGTTTTTGTTGAAAATTGTTTCTTGAAGCAAACGAGTAAAGGAAGTTAATTTTTTTTATGGTTTGGGCTATAACTGAAATAGTTTGTTAACTTTGATAAAGGATTTGATTTGAAAACAAATAAAGAGATTACTGGACAGTAACAAAAATAGTTTCATTTTTGTAATCTCTATATTTTTTTGGTTTAAGAGTTGGTTTGCAAGAAAAGACTTACAAAGTTGTAACTAAAATGTTGTTATTTTGTTAAAGGGTTTGTTTAAGAAGGATTATCTAGGGTTTTCCATTGAAACCCTAACTCAAGGTTGGTTTGAAGTTACATAAACTATATATACAGAGGATATTTTGCATGTTTTAAGATGGGTTTTGGCATTTCTTGGTTATCGTGAAGAGAAATTTTGTGAGACATCGTGCTTAATTTTATAGTGACAAGAACTTGTATTACATTGAAAATCATTCTCAATCTCAGATATCTATATAAAGGAAGATGTTGTCATTCTCATACAACATTCTTCAATGTGCTTATTGAAATTTTTATGGTCTTCTATTGAAATTTAGGACCGTGTATTGCACTTCTAGGGTTCCGATAGAATACTATGATTTTTTGCATTGTAAAGGAGTTGGTGCTCCTATTTTTGATGAAGTTGGTGCTCCTATTTTTATGAAGTTGGTGCTCCCGATTTTGTGGAGTTGGTGCTCCTATACTTTGTGGAGTTGGTGCTCTTGAACTTTAAAGATTTGGTGCTCAAAGTGAATAAAGAAAGATTTTTGAGTGTTTTTATTCCCCAAGATGGTTTTTCACTTAGGACATATACTGTGTTATGTGAAGATTTTATGTGTGTGATATTTTCATATCTGTCTGAGTTAATGTGTTATCAAATGCATAATTATCAGTCTTTCATATATGTCAATGTTATGTCAGATTTCATGTATAAAAGATTCTATTATTAAAGTGAGCTTTGATACATGTGAAAGTGTTAAGTTCATTCTCTGTTAATGTTATTTGTTTAACTCATGATTCATGTAAGCACAATTCTATTCATGCACAAGTGAAGTGTGTCATTTGTCCTTTTGATTCAAAGACAAACAAGATTCTTGGTTTTAATAAAATTGTGACTTTCATAAATCACTAATTCACCCTCCCTCTCAGTGATTTCAATCTTCCCACATTACATCCTTACTTCGTGATCTAGGTTCTCCTTCTTGAGCGTGGATTTATTTTATCACCTCTTTTGTGATATGGGTTCTCTTCCTCAAGCAGGGTTTGCTTTTATCACTCACACTTGGTGGTGTGGGTTCTACTCTTGAGTGAGTTTTTCTTTCGCCACATGCTTTTTCCATTTTGGTTCATCTCTCTCTCTCTCTCTCTCTCTCTCTCTCTCTCTCTCTTTCTATCTGGCTATTGGTGGAGGTGGGAACACCAAAATGGGGTTTGATTGAGGAAAACCCCTATATAGATGCAACACTTTCTCTAGATGTTATAGACGCAAGTATTGAAATCATTCACATGTTGGAGGTTTCATCACTTGTGTGGTTGTGAGCATTTTTCTATCTGTTATTCTTCTACTTTATCATTTACTCTTTACTTTGTTTCATTTCTATTGCATTATGTTACTTTATTGCATTTTGTAAGTTCTTAACAATCATAGTAGAATTAGCCACTTTTTTATTTTCTGAGACACTCTCATTCTCTGATCTATATGAGATGCCATCACACCTCTGAGATGCCAATGTGGTACAGTGTCATCTATATTCTACATTGTCATCCTTTGGCCAAGAGCCTAATAGTCTGTCTAGAGAATCTATGTGACCTGCTCTTTCTAGTTCTAAAACTTTCATGTTGTTCCTTGAGGTATTTTAGGGAAGTTACCCCTATGAGGCTCTCTAAATGAAGAGAACTCATGAGTAGCAAATCCCCCTTCTCTACAGGTATTTTTTACTATTTCACTCTATTTCACTCAAGGAAACCCTATAGATCTCAATCCAAGCATGGGAATAGGGAAAGAGATCTCCTAGAAGGGTGTCCTAGGGTGTGATTAAAGATAAAAAGGGGGTTCACCACCAAGAAAAGGCTTGGAAAGAAGGAAATGTAAATGATATGCAAAACCTAACTATATAACTTAGGATGTGAAACTAAAAATTAGAATAATAGATTGAGAATGGATAGGGGTGCACACAAAAATTGATAATGCTTGAAGTAAGGGTTTGAAATCCAAAAATTATAACTTTTAATGCTCATTGGGACTCATACACCAGTAGGGGTGATTTATTCCTAGATTAGGGTTTCTGATAGAAATTGAAATATGGAACTAGTAAATCAGGATCTACTAGAAGTTTCTAAAAACTAGTACATTGGAACTCATATGCCACAAGCAGTGATTTAGTCCTAGTATTAGGGTTAGTCTAAAAGTATGATATCCTGTAGTGATCTTCTTTAGCTTTTCTCCTTTTTGATCTCTAAATCTAAAACTCTAAATCAAGACTTGCAGGTGACTTCCATGAAGATAGCAACTTTTTGACAACTATGACAACTTTCTCCAATATTTTTCTTCAATGGATCTTCAATCTAAATATGAAAATCACACATCAAAGAGAGGGGGAATTTTTTTTTGTTAGTAGATAGGGGTTTTCCTTGTTCAAACCCCATTTTGGTAATCAAACCTTGAAATAAATAAAAATGGAATGAATGAATGATGAATGAACAAATAAGCTATGTTGCAACTAACCAAACCCTTAGAAAAAAGGTTGCAATCTTTTATGTAATGACTAGAATGAATGTAGATATTGAATCTTGCTTGAAGGATATGGATCTTGACTTGAATGCTTGCTTGGATCATAAAACAAGCTACATCACAAATGTTAGCTCAAAAACACACATGATGCATGATGCTTTAATCTTCATTAAGGCTCCAAAAATGCTTGGTAATTAGCTCTTGAATACTCTTGAATGCTCTTGTTAACTCTTTTGATGATAAAATTGTTGTAATACATGAATAATTGAGTTGCTAGGGTCACTTGTAAACTTTCTAGGTGAAAAACGAGTGAAATAGCAATGTATTTGTACTTGTTTATGCCAAATTTCTTGAAATTACAACACTACAAGCCAACATTGGATGTAGGAGAATAAAATCCCACCAAGAATTTTAATTTAATTTTGATCTAAGCTAAGAGGGACTCATATTCCGGTTGGGGTGTATGAGTCTTAGTAGGCTAGGCTTGGGACAAAAATTTCAAGAAATGTTTAGTTTAATACTAAATTCAAGATTAGGCCCCAAAACTTAAGTGGGACCCAAATTCCCAAGGTGGCGTATGATTCCAAATTCACTAAATCTGTTCCATACAATCCAAAATCATTAAATTATGGTTTTCTATTAGATATGTGTCAGGATTATCCTTAGATAGATGCATTAAGTATGGCTTTTGGATGGAAAATAGGACCAACTAAGGCATAAAGAAGCCCAATTTTACGAGGGCCCCAAACAAGTGTGAAAATGTCTAGAGGGATACATTTTTCTACACTACAATGCTCACTACTTATATACATTCACACACTAAAGCAAAGATAACTTCAAGGAAAAGATATAGTGGAACTGATGAGACTCACTATCTTAGAGAAGGGTACATAAAAAAATATGATAAGAAAACTAAGACTTGAATTGCTATAGATGAGGCATTTGTCTTATGCTGACATTACAATTCCCTTTTTGTATATGTACATCTTCATAAAAATTGCACACACTTCATGTTTAGCATTCTTCTTAATCCATATCCAAATCATCCATCACACTTCACAAATTATTTTTCCTTCTATAAATATCCTTCAAAACAATACCAAACATCTAATTAGGTCAGGTTCAGGATAAACCTTAGATGTAACAAATGATATTACATAGGTCAGATCCAAAACATATTTAAGATGAAGGAATTTTGGTTGTGGATCAACACATGCTATGTTTAGGCCTTAGAGCATTACCAAATTATCTAGAATAATATTAATTAATTAATATCAACTGTAATGAAGAAAACAAGTCATGTCATCCCAAATACTACAAGTGCGATAATAATTGTTACTGCTTGACTTTCACCATTGGGAAGATACAAAAAACACCATGCAGATCAAGATATGAACACTGAAAGCAATGCATAATATCCTTGTAACCTCTTCAAAATAGATTTGATCATTAAATACTGGAATAACTAAAGAAGCTTATTGGAAATGTAAAAACAAATAATTTTAAATCAATTGTAACACAGTTAATTGAAGATTAAGCTTGTGGATCTTCAACACACTTGATACTATTAGATAATATGTATTGATCACTACTGATGATGTATCAAAATCATTAAGAACAATCTGGAATCTTCGAAGGAATGTGGAGCATTGTAGCCAACGTTTATCATTGCATTGCACTATTAGGACATATACTAGAACACTATCAACTATAAATTTGACTGTGAAATGTGTGAGGACTTAATTTTCTAGACATAATATCTTCATAACATTATCATCCTTTCATTTGAAACACGAGGCATAATTTTGCATAGAAGATGGATGTGGACAAAAAATTCATGGTACTACATTAGGGTATAAATAGTTACTACCTTAGCCAAACTTCTTCAACATGCAGTACATGAACCTATAATAATATCAAGGTATACATATTATAGTCACATTAGGACATGATTATATTCCTCCACACCATACTTAGATCACCATTCTTCCTTATGCTTCCTTGCAAGCATGCCTCAACTCATATCCACTTATGCAACAACTACTTTGGAGTATGTACATGCCGAGGGGTCAAACCACAATAGTGGTTTAAAAATTTTATGAGGAAGGAAATTTCATTTTTTTTCCTTTCCCCAAACTCAATGGGTTTTGGTCAAAACTCAATAGTTGTTGAACCAATAATAATAATATTTTAAGGGGTTGGATTCAAACATGGAGCTCGATTGAACCCCCTCAAATAAGACATAAAAAAAAAAACATGAAATTGTCACTGTCATTTTCGACTGTCATTTTTGCTTTTTACCAGTTGCTTTCCCTATGCTTGTGCATGTGGCGAACGAAGAACATGATCTACAAACGAATTCATCTCTTCGGCGAATGCAAACTCAACTTCGTCTCTCCAAAGTTCATCAACCCAACTTGCATATCGAGCACCGGGTTTGTCAAATTTGAATTTTGTAGAGTTTAAAATGCATTTGTTTGTTAAATTTCGAAACCCTAAATGTGAAAATTTCCAAATTTGTTGAATTGAAACTACATTTTTTTGAAAGTTTCTAAAGCCTTTTCAACATACACTATTTCTACGATACATTTCCACTCTGTCAAAAAATTAACATGCCCTGTCTATGCTTCCACATTTTGCATACATTTCTACCAGGGCACCTCCCCGTTTGTTTGAGGGCCATTGTATCAGCAGTTCATTAACAAGTTGTTTGAGGGCGTTATATCAAACAGTTCATGCCAATTTTTGATGGTATGACAGAAACCGTTTCCATTGTATGTACCCTATATCAAACAATTCATTAACAAATTTATTTGAGGCATTATATCAAACAGTTCATGGTAATTTTTGATGGAGTATGATAGAAATAGTGTTTCCATTGTATGCACCCTATATCAAATAGTTCATTAACAAATTTATTTGAGGAATTATATCAAAAACGCTATTTCTATGCGCTACTCCATCAAAAGAAAACACTAGTTATTGGAAATTTATTTGAGGCATTATATCAAATAACATTAAAAAAAAAAATTGAGGAAATTATATCAAATACTTCATGATATAAAGTTTAGGGTGCATACAATGGAAACTTGGATAAAATTCTTCATATTTTGCCTTTGAGTCTTATGACATTACTCCAAAAATGGTTGGTGAACTAAATGTATGAATCAAAGAATAAATTTAGAGGAAAGAAACTTAGATTGTTTGAATGAAATGTATAATAAAAATAGTTCTATTAGGATGAAGGAATGAAGGTATTATTTAAATTTTCTAGTAATTTAAAATATAAAAATATGTCCAATTTACTATATATATATAAAACTATTATTCATATATCCATGTTAAAAATATTAAAAATTAAATTACATAAATCAATTTTAAATTTGTACAAAGAAATAAATGACTTTGACTAAGAGCGAATATTTAAAATATAGCTATCCTCTTTGCAAAATCCAATTTGATTTGAGATATTTATGGACAAAAATATGGATGAGCATGAGGTAAGTAAGAAAGAATAACCTTAATTTATATCTTCCCTCATCAAATAATTTCACATTTAAAGAGTTTCTTAAGGCATATCCAATTATGAAAAACTATTATATACTTGTTATAACTATATTAAAGTATATCATGAATAAATTGAAATGATAAAGAGTAAATCACTAAAAACACATACATAAATCATAGAAGTAAATTGATTAATATAAGGAGATTCAAGTGGCTGGATAATTTTTTCCAAGGAGTGGACTTGAGGTTAAGAAGGAACCATCAAATAAATATAGTATTTTAAATAATTTAAAAGAAAAATACATTTCTCTAGCTGCTCTAAATTGAAATGGTATTCCTTCTAAGATGATAATAATTCGAAAAAGAAGAAAATAATCATTATGAAGATCAAGTAAATTACTGATAAGTTTTAAGAGATCAACTAAAATATTCAACAACAATGATGCTATCCAACATCAAATGAGTTATCTAGAAGATCGTCTAGACAATGCACATGATGTTGTTGAATGGTGCAAGAAACACTTTGCATCAAATGTGGTCGACACATCTTCAAGAAAAAATTGACACATTCCACATAGAGTGTTTTGTGAGATATCGGGTATATATAAATTACATTAAATCAAAAATTTGAATTTATTTAAATTTAAAATATATATATATATATATATATATATATATATATATATATACATATTTGTTCACATAATTTTTTTGTTGTACATATGTATCTAGGTGTGGATAGAAGATCGATGCATGGATGCAAGAGGGTAGAAAAAACAAGATCTTTGCATTGTGTTAGGAGTTCAAATAGTCGCCATGGATGGATATTAGACACAAGGGATTACTCTTGTTTTTGCATTGAGTGCATTGAGGGAAACACTGATTATGCATGCAACAATCAAGAACTTGGATATGTTGGTAAATGGGATACAGTGCCACTACTTGTTTCAGAAACATATGATGAAGACGAGGAAGAAAGATTTGAAGACATTCCTTTGATTTCAATTGATTATGACCATATTTCAGGATTGGTTAGAAAAGGTACACGTAAGTTTTCAATAATTTAAATTTTATTATATATATCTAGTACATGATCTTTCTCAAGAAATTTCAAATTTTTTGTGTAAATTTGGTGTATAGGAGATGTTTTGTAGTCATAGCAGAGCCTAGAAACATTGAAGGTATTAGCTATTATTTATTGTGTTGCAAATAAGAGAGGAATAAACTAACAGAACCTTAAACAAGTGATGGAATGCCATTTCCCACAGGTGAGTTTGAATTTAAAATTTTATATACATTGTATTCACATGTGCACATT
>VDFB02190847.1:0-19007 GCA_007258455.2 Sequoia sempervirens | reverse complement strand
AGATAAACAAGTACGTATAAATATATTAATCAATCATATTATTTAATTATTTTCAATTATATTGATGTATATATATGTTGAGATTGTTTTCTTTGCATACATTCGGCTAAGAATAAATATGTTTATCAACCAATGATATTGCAATACTTTTTGCATGTTTGACATATTGCAGGTGAAACACCACAAGGCTATGTGGTGCAATGGTCAAGTAAATTTTGAATAAAATTGTTGAATCTTAGTCGTGGTTTTACAAATTTTGTCCTTGATGACAAAATATCTTTCAGTTTGTTTTCATTGATAATCTATCTCAGGATGGTTCTCCTTGCACTTCACAGGTTTTGGATGTTTCTCTTTTAGGCTTATTCATATCGGAGTGAGAATGGCAGAGTCTCCTCAATCCACTTTGAAATGTCTGAGTTGCCTCTCATCAAGACATTTTAGTTGTCATGGCGATTGAATTTATCTAACAGACTGCTATCGGCAAGACTTCTCTTTTGTTTCAGCGATAGAAAGTGTTCTCTATCGACATATGTTATACCGTCGGGATGAGGTCTTATCGATTTCATTATGTCTCCTGAACCTGCTTCAGAATGGGCATATCGGAAAAGGAAATCATCTTCTGTAATGTTTCATCGAAGCCTGGTGGTCTTGCGACCCATTAATAAGAAAGTTTATATCAACATAAGTTATACCGATCGGAGGTTGAATGGGAACATATCAGCAAGAGTTTAAGGTTTCGGTGAAGGGTCATAGCGAAAAGGTTATGTCTCCCCGACTAATGCATGTGGAAGTCTATCGGCAGGAGTGTTGTTTTCGGTATGTAGTCTTACCGAAGACATAGTGTCTCACGGACCGTGCACCAAAAGATCTTATCGGCAAAGGTTGAGGCTTCGCTGAAATGTCACAGCGAACGTTCAATGTCACATCAACCACCGTTGGGCAACTGCCTTTGGAAGGACATTCTGGAAGTCTCGATGAACAGGTGTGAATTCGGGGTGTTTCGGTATGACTGAAATGATCTACAAGATGTCTCCCCAATGGTTTGAAGTTACAGCGACATGTATTGTACAGTTGGTCTCATCGGCAAGAAAAACCATGTGTCATGGCAACCAATGTGTATCATGTGGAATTTTGGTGAAACGTGGGGCAATCTCTATAGCGTCTTCTCGACTATGCATTGTCTTGCCGACCGTTGATGAAGAAATACATTTCTGTAAGACTCATATGTTTCGATATAATGTCATAGCGAACCTGTCAAGTCTTGGCGACAAAGTCTAGTGAATGAAAGGCTTTCAGCGAAAGGACGGTAAAGTCTTAGCGACTAAGAGTGGATAAAGTTTTTCGGCCAAACATGAAGCTTTCTAGGAGAGGTCTCCCCAATATTGGTATGTTATAGCGACCCTCATAAGTTAGAAGGGTGCATCGGCGAGAGAAAAATTTTGTCACAGCGACACACAAGTGGTTGAAGACTCTCAGAAAGTCATGGTGTGCTCTACAGGAGGTCTCCCCAATATCATAATGATATAGCGATGCACATAAGGAAAAAGGTTTCTGTCGGTATGAGATTGATACTGTCTTAGCGATCCAGGATGAGCTTGGGATGTTTCGATGAAACATAGAACATTCTATATAGCATCTCCCCGACTTCGTTTTGTCTCAGTGACACGGGGTGAAAAGTGACTCTCAGCAAAACATTATGAAGTCTACAAGAGGTCTCACCGATATCGTTTGGTCATAGCGATAGTGAATGAAACTAAAGGAGATCTTGGTGAAAGACTTGCTGATGTCTCAGTGAATGAATAATACTCTAAGGAAGCCTATCGATGAGACATGATGTTTTCGTTATGTGTTCCTCCTGACTTTGATGGCTCGTGGCAAAAGCAAATAAAGAAAAGGCTACAACGACAGTGAATGAAATAGAAGGGTGTCTCGGTGAGAAAGACTCTTGTGTCTCAGCGAGTGGTTAACAAAATCTCAAACTCTGTGGCCGTTTATGGAAACTTCAAAATACAGTTGCAGGCTGACATCATGGATTTGCATCGAATCTCAGAACCGTTACATGACAACATATTCATCGAGTTTCCTCTTTGAGCAGTTGCGTTTTTTATTTAATAGGATGACTTGTAGCTCTCTAGATAAGCGTTACTATTGATTTTTAATCATCATCTACAATCTGTCAGTATTCAACTTTATATTCAAGAATCAGCAAGAGAATCTGAAGATCTAGTGAAAAACGTTTTGAAGATTTATTCACAACCGACATACTTGAATATGTAATTAAATACTTGTGTTGAAAACTGTAAGGGTTCTTGATTTTGTAATTCTGAGAGTATCATTCCTTGTCTGTATGGAAATGTATGAATGAACTCTGTAGAAAGATATGTGCTTAACTGAAAACAGAGAAATCCTCTTAGTCACTATTATTGTTCAAAACATAATTTGAGGGGTTGGTACTCCTTGAGATGGGTGTCTCAAAATGAGGGGCTAGTGCTCCTTGAGTGGGTGCGCAAAAATCAGCCTATAAGGCATTGTGAACTTTTGTTTAAAGATTAAGCCTAGAAGGAATTTAGGGAGTGGTTTTTATACCCTAGAGTGGTTTTCCACTCAAGAAACTGAGCCTTCTCTTCAGCTCCTTTGTTGCCTTGTTGTTGATTATTTTAGTTCACTATTTGGTTATTACTTTTCTCAATTCTGTTTATGAATGATTACATTCAACTCATGAATGCATTAATCAGAGTATATTTAGATCTGATTTGTGCTATAGTTTTTTAATTTATGAAAATTGGTGAAATCTATTATAACACTAATTAACCCCCTCTCTGTCATTTTAACTCCAACAATGCTACCGAGCATAGGTTCCTCTGATAGGTTTTAATCTCCCGGATTGATCTTGGTCTTGGAGTTTTTTTTCAATGGCACATTCTCAAGATGGTGCCTCTATATCCAGAGCTCCGTTATTTGATGGAACTGATTATGTGTTCTAGAGAATCAGAATGGAAGCTTTTCTTGTTTCTTTTGATGTTGATGTTTGGAGCATTGTTTTAGAAGATTACAATGTACCAGCCACTATTCCCACTGATGCTGCTGAAAAGAAGAAGTGTGAAACAAATGCTAGAGCTAAGCATGCCCTCTTGTGTGGGTTAACTAAAGATGTGTTCATTAAAGTCATGCATTGCAAATCTACTCATGATATCTGGGAAAAACTTGAAACTATATATCAAGGGAATGAGAAAGTCAAACTATCAAAAATCATTACACTCAAACATTAGTTTGAGGAGTTGAAAATGAAGGATGATGAAAAAGTGGTTGAATATTTCCTAAGAGCTGATGAAGTTGTCAATTCAATGAAAGGTCTAGGTCAAGATGTTAATGAATTTGATGTGGTCATAGAGGTAGTTAGAACCTTACCATCCAAATTTAAATCTAAGTACTCAACCCTAGAAGAAAAGAAAACACTTTGAATGCTTACCTTTAGATGTTCTACAAGGAATACTTACTTCCTATGAAATGAGAACTAGCAAAAACAATTCCTACAAGTAAAGAAACTACCTTTTAACATTGAAAAGAAAGAAAAGTCGAAGTCAGTGAATCTGAGTTGTCTGATTCTAAAGAATCCCATTTTGTTAGAAGATTTAAGAAGGGATCAGGAAAATATAAGGGAAAAATTCCCTTTAAATGTTTTAACTGTGGCAAAATAGATCACTTTGTTGCAAAGTGTCCCTATGATGATCAAATCTATGACAATGAGACAACTAAAAAATAGCCTATGAAGAAGGCCTTCAAACCTAAACGAAACTTCAATTTCAAAAAGAAGAAAAGTTTGTTTAGTAAGGATGAATCTGAAATTGAGTCTGAAGATTCATTAGCTGAAGAAGATGAAACTCTATTCATGGCTGAAATTACTCAGCAAAATGATTCTAACACCTTTGACACTGAAGAAGGTGTAGTAGATCTTGAAAGTGAGCTGAAATGTGCTTTACAAGAGGTTAGAAAACTCAAAAAACAAGTCCTAGCTCAAGAACACAAACCAGATCAAGAAATGATCTCTTTGAAAACTCAGCTTGAAGAAGCAAAAAGAGTTGAAGACTGTCTTCGAGAGACTGTAAGCTGCAAAGATCAAGAAATTCAAAAACTGGAACAAGAAGCAGTTTGTCTTAGGAAGGAAATTGAAAGATATGAAAGCACTCTAAAACTGAATGAGATGCTCAGCAAGCAGAAGATGTACAAAGATAAAACTGGTGTTGGTTTTGAAAAGGGTGAATGCTCAATTGACCATGCAAAACAAAACCCCTCTTCTGAAGTCAAAGGCTCAGGTTCAAATCACTCAGAATTTGGTAAAGATCATGTTCAGTCTTTGAGAGGTAATAGATCTTCATACAGAGTCAATCCTTTCTTCTATGGTTATTGTTTTTTCTGCAAAAAATTTGGCCATAAGGTGAGCACTTGCAGGCTTATGAATCCTAGGTTTGGTCTTAGGCAACATTATGGTTTTGTTAGACAAATCAGATGTTTTAAATGCAATGCTTTGGGACATTCTGTCAAATAGTGCAGAACTGATCTGCAATCTAAATAGCAAAAATTTAAAAAGGTTTTGAAACCTAAGTCTGTCAACAACATTGAGCAAACTATGTTGGTTCAAACAGCTTTTCATTCCAAGAAAAAGGACTTATGGGTCCTGGACAGTGGATGTTCTAACCATATGACTGGCGACAAGGATAAGTTTGTAAATCTTGAAGATTATGTAGGTGGATATGTTAAGTTTGGTGATAACTCTGGTATTCAAATTAAAGGTAGAGGTTCACTTCTTCTGAATGAAGACACTCCTATCTATAATGTGTACTATGTGGAAGGTCTCAAGCACAATCTTCTAAGTGTTAGTCAAATCTGTGATAGTGGTTATCATGTTCTTTTCACTTCGCAGGGATGTGAGATTAAAAACAAGCTAGGAAAGGCTATTGCAGCTAGAAGGACAAAAGGAAATGTATACAATCTTCTCGACACATCAAGCAACGACAATAATCAAGGTATGTGTTTAATGAGCCAAATTGAAGAAATCTGGTTATGGCATAAAAGATTAAGACACATAAACTTTGAAAATATGGTTAGAATAAGTAAGAATCAAAATGTTAGAGGTTTACCAATACTTAACAAGCTAGAAAATTCTGTGTGCAAAGAATGTCTAAGTGGTAAACAAACTAAAATCAGCTTCAAAACAAAAGAACATTCTTCCTCAAAACCTTTACAACTTGTGCACATTGATTTATGTGGACCAAACAGAACAAGGTCTCTTAATGGTGAAAGGTACTTTATGTTGTTTGTGGATGATTATACTAGAATGGTTTGGGTCACATTTCTTAAGCACAAATCAGAAGCATTTGAAAGGTTTAAAATTTTTCGTAAATTGGTTGAGAAGGAATCTGATTTGAAACTTAAATGTCTGCGATCTAACAAAGGAGGTGAGTTCACTTCTCAAGAGTTTATTGATTACTGTGAACAACACGGCATTAAAAGATAGTATGCTGCAACAAAAACACCTCAACAGAATGGGGTAGTTGAACGTAAAAATAGAACTATAAAAGAAATGGCTAGAACAATGTTAGATGAAGCTAAGTTAACTGATATGTACTGGAAAGAAGTTGTTCATACAACTGTATACATTTTGAATAGAGTGCAGATTAGAGTGAAATATAAACACACTCCTTATGAACTGTGGTATGGAAGAACTACTTCTGTCAAATACTTTAAAATTTTTGGAAGTAAGTGTTTTATCAAAAAGGATGATGATAACCTTGGGAGTTTTCAATCAAAGAGTGATGAGGGTATCTTTTTGGGATACTCAACTCACAAAAAAGCTTATAAATGCCTTAACAAAAGGCTTAACAAGATTGTTGAAGTTGTTAATGTAAAATTTGATGAGAGATCACATTTGTATGCTAAATCTTTGTAGGATAATGAGGAAGAAGAACTTGAACCAGAAATAATTTCAGAAGGAACTGAGACAGCAAGTCCTGAAAAGGTTGCATCAAAAGCTCAAACTAAATATCACCCCAAAGATTAGATTATTGGGGATAAAGATGCAGGAGTTCAAACCAGAAGAAAGGCTACAGAATCTGATGAAAAGGTACAAATAGCTTTCTATCTAGTTACTTAGTTTGAGCCTAAAAATTTTAATGAAGCTCTCACAGACTCATGTTGGCTTAATGCTATGCAGGAAGAAATTGATCAAATTGAGAAAAATCAGACTTGGGAGTTAGTCCCAAGACCAGATGACAAGAATGTCATTGGAGGCAAATGGATATATAGAAACAAACTTTATGAAAATGGTAATGTCATTCGCAACAAAGCAAGATTTGTTTGCAAAGGCTATGCTCAACAAGAAGGTATTGATTTTGGTGAAACCTTTGCACCCGTTGCTAGATTAGAATCTATCAGAATATTCTTGGCTTATTCTATTTATAAAGATTTTACTGTTTATCAAATGGATGTCAAAACTGCTTTTTTAAATGGCTATTTAGATGAAGAGGTCTATGTTGAACAACCTGAAGGATTTATGTGCAAAAATAAGCCTGATCATGTTTACAAATTGAAAAAGGCCCTCTATGGCTTAAAACAAGCAACTAGAGCTTGGTACTCTAGGCTTGACAGTCATTTGCTTTCAAATGGTTTTGTTAGAGGAGGTGTAGATAGCAATATTTATGTTCAAACTGAAGGTTCTGATATTCTGGTTGTTGAAATTTACGTTGATGACACTATCTTTGGCTGCAACAATGTTACATTAAGTAAAAAATTCTCTCAGCTAATGGAATCTGAATTTGAAATGTCATTATTAGGAGAATTAAATTTCTTTTTGGGTCTTCAAATCTCTCAACATGAAAATGGAATATTTCTTTATCAAACCAAGTATGCTAGAGAGATGCTTAAGAAATTTCAGATGGATGAATTCCATCCAGTTAGCACTCCAATGATTACTAGATGAAAACTTACTAAGGTTGATGATTCCCCTGATACAAATCAAGCTGAAAATATATCAATGATTGGCAGTCTATTATATTTAACTGCCTCTAGACCTGACATTATGCAGGCAGTTTGCATTGTTGCACAGTTTCAGGCATCACCTAAAGAATCCCATGTCACTGTTGTTAAAGGATTTTTAAATATATTCAGGGCACTCTTAATTATGGCCTTTGGTATCCTAGAAGCACCAATTTTTCATTGATTGCATATACTGATGCTGACTAGGATGGTTGTTTGGATGATAGGAAAAGCACCAGTGGTGTTGCATTCTTTCTTGGTGATCGTTTAGTGGCTTGGCACAGTAAGAAACAAGAATTTGTTTCTCTCTCTACTGCTGAAGCAGAATACATTGCTGCCACTTCATGTTGTACTCAAGTTCTTTGGATGAGTCAAACTCTATCTGATATGGGTATTGGAATTCCTAAAGCTGTTTCTATTCTCTGTGATAACACAAGTGCGATAAGTATCTCCAAAAATCCTATTTTGCACTCTCGCACTAAACATATTGCTATCAAGTTTCACTTTCTTTGAGAAAAGGTTTTGGCTAATGAAGTTTGCTTATAGTTTGTTGGCTCTCAAGATCAGGTGGCTGATATTTTTACTAAGCCCTTAGCTAAAGAGTTATTTGAAAGTTTGAGACTTCGATTGGGAGTTATCTCTCAATCTTTACTTCTCTGATTTTTCATACATTGGCTTAGGGGGAGCATGATATATGTTTTGATTCACTTATAGCTCTCCTACAATCTTGGTTGCTGCACTCTGTTATTTTTTTTGCAGCTATTTCTCATGGTGTTTTGATTGGCTTCTTAGTGGTGTTCATCTATTCTTTTCCTTGAGGCAAAAAGGGGGAGAGTCTTTGGTGTTTTGCCATCAAGGACAAAGAGGGAGTTTGTTGAATCTCAGTTGTGTTTACAGTTTGTCCTTGATGAAAAAATCTCTTTTAGTCTGTTCTCATTGATAATCTGTCTCAGGATAGTTCTCCTTGCACATCACAGGTTTTGGATGTTTCTCTTTCAGGCTTATTCATATCGAAGTGAGAATGGCAGAGTCTCCCTGATCCACTTTGAAATGTTTGAGTTGCCTATCGACAAGACATTTTAGATGCCATGGTGATTGAATTTATCTAACAGGCTACTGTCGGCAAGACTTCTCTTTTGTTTCAGCGAGAGAAAAGTGTTCTCTATCGGCATATGTAATACTGTCAGGATGAGGTCTTATCGATTTCATTATGTCTCCCCAATCCTCTTCAGAATGGGCATATCGGCTAAGGAAATCGTCTTCAGTGTAAAGTTTCATCGAGCGCTCTGTGTCTTGGCGACCGACACAAGAAAGTTTATATCGGCATAAGTTATACCGATCGGAGGTTGAATGGGAACATATCGGTAAGAGTTTAAGGTTTCGGTGAAGGGTCATAGTGAAAATTTTATGTCTCCCTGACTAATGCATGTGGAAGTCTATCGGTAGGAGTGTTGTTTTCGGTATGTAGTCTTACCGAAGACATAGTGTCTCACTGATCGTGCACCAAAAGATCTTATTGGTAGAGGTTGAGGCTTCGCTGAAATGTCACAGCGAACATTCAATGTCACACCAATCACCATTGGACAACTTCCTTCGGCAAGACATTTTGGAAGTCTCAGCGAACAGGTGTGAATCCGGGGTGTTTCGGTATGACTAAAATGATCTACAAGATGTCTCCTCAATGGTTTGAAGTTACAGCGACATGTATTGTATAGTTGGTCTCGTCAGAAAGAAAAACCATGTGTCATGACGACCAATGTGTATCATGTGGAATTTTGGTGAAATGTGGGGCAATCTCTATAGCGTCTTCCTGACTATGCATTGTCTTGCCGACCGCTAATGAAGAAATACATTTCTGTAAGACTCATATGTTTTGATATAATGTCATAGCGAACCCGTCAAGTCTTGGCGACAAAGTCTAATGAATGACTTTTGATGAGAGGTTGGTATTATCTCAGCGACTAAGAGTGGATAAATTTTTTGGCCAAACATGAAGCTTTCTACGAAGAGGTCTTCCCGATATTGGTATGTTATAGCGACCCTCATAAGTTAGAAGGGTGCATCAGCGAGAGAAACTTTTTGTCACAGTGACAGACAAGTGGTTGAAGAATCTCAGAAAGTCATGGTGTGCTCTACAGAAGGTCTCCCCGATATCATAATGATATAGCGATGCACATAAGGAAAAAGGTTTCTATCGGTATGAGATTGATACTGTCTTGGTGATCCAGGATGAGCTCGGGATGTTTCGATGAAACATAGAACATTCTATATAGCATTTCCCCGACTTCGTTTTGTCTCAGCGACACGGGGTGAAAAGTGACTCTCGACAAAACATTATGAAGTCTACAAGAGGTCTCACCGATATCGTTTGGTCACAGCGATAGTGAATGAAACTAAAGGAGATCTCGGTGAAAGACTTGCTGATGTCTCAGCGAATGAATAATACTCTAAGGAAGCCTATCGATGAGACGTGATGTTTTCATTATGTGTTCTTCCTGACTCTGATGGCTCATGGTAGAAGAAAATAAAGAAAAGGCTATAGTGATAGTGAATGAAACAGAAGGGCGTCTCACTGAGAAAGATCCTTGTGTCTCAGCGAGTGGTTAACGAAATCTCAAACTCTGTGGTCATTTATGGAAACTTCAAAATACAGTTGCAGGCTGACATCATGGATTTGCATCGAATCTTAGAATAGTTACATGACAGCATATTCATTGAGTTTCCTCTTTGAGCAGTTGTGTTTTTGATTTAATAGGATGATTTGTAGCTCTCTGGATAAGCGTTACTATTGATTTTTAATCATCATCTACAGTCTGTCAGTATTCAACTTTATATTCAAGAATCAGCAAGAGAATTTGAAGATCTGGTGAAAAATGTTTTGAAGATTTTTTCACAACCGACATACTTGAATATGTAATTAAATACCTGTGTTGAAAATAATAAGGGTTATTTATTTGTGTAATTCTGAGAGTATCATTCCTTGTCTGTATGGAAATGTATGAATGAACTTTGCAGAAAGATATGTGCTTAACTGAAAACAGAGAAATCCTCTGAGTCACTATTATTGTTCAAAACATAATTTGAGGGGTTGGTACTCCTTGAGATGGGTGTCTCAAAATGAGGGGCTAGTGCTCCTTGAGTGGGTGCTCAAAAATCATCCTATAAGGCATTGTGAACTTTTGTTTAAAGATTAAGCCTGGAAGGCATTTAGGGAGTGGTTTTTATACCCTAGGAGGGTTTTCCACTCTGTAAAATCTGGAGTCTTCTTGTTCTTTTGAGTTCCCTTTGCTTTACTGTGTTGTTGATTATTTCAGTTCACTATTTGGTTATTACTTTTCTCAATTCTATTTATGAATGATTACATTCAACTCATGAATGCATTAATCAGAGTATATTGAGATCAGATCTGTGCTATAGTTTTTTGAATTTATGAAAATTGGTCAAATTTGTTATAACATTGATTCACCCCCCCTCTCAGTGTCATTTTAACTCCAACAAAAATGTTGGATGACATGAAGAAATCTTGTGATTATGGTATAACTACAATATTTCAGGTGACTAATGTTTCATGTTTCATCTAGAAGCAACATACATCCGTAAGCCCTGTAGTACCTGATACTATGCATTTTGATGATATACTTGAGTGTGACTTAAGTCCTTAAGATTAATTTTGTTCACAATTCTATGGTATAGGCTACAATTGAATGAAAATGATCCCGAGAGAACTTTTATTGAACATGATAATGGATTTACCATGGTTAATACAAGGTCGATAGAGTGAGCTGGAAATGAGCCCTATGTTTCCAATCCAATGTGAGTAGGTATTTTACTTAGAGGTTCCAGTAAATTGGGTTATCATCGTTGTTGGTGACATGATCCAAGAGGAAGGTCATAAAGCATAAATGTCTAAGAACTGTAAGGATGATGTAGATGATGATCAAGATCAACAAGCATTGATGATGTCCTCGGGCGAAGATGTCAAGAGGAGGGAACTAGACTGCTATGGATGTAGGAGTTAATGTTCATGAAGATATGACTGTGTGGGATGATGACATTATCAAAACCGACATCATGACGCATGATGATGATATGACCAACTCTTACAATGTCAATTTGATCGATGGTACAGACAGCATTGGATGAAGAAGGAAGATCAATGACATTGAAATGTATATTAGCGATTATATTATCTATTTGATATTAATTTACTGATAGAATTATATTTGACTTATGTAGTTACATAATTAATCCATGATGTTTTTTATTTTTATGCCATTACATAATTAATTTAATGATGTACTTTTTAATGTTTGAAAGGTCAAAAAATTAAAACATTTCAATAGTGATGTTAACAACCTTAAAATTAGTGTGTTTTATGTTTCATGTGATTATAAAAGATTAAAAAGCTAGTTGTAGAGGTGGTTGTTCAAGTTGACATGTAAAGGCCTTTAAAAGGCATAAAGTGATCATTGTAATGGTTGGGAGGATGCATTGAGGATTTAAAATAAGCCGCTGACATTCAAAAACTGTTTTCTTCAAAATTTCTATATTTTTCCCCGTTATGTGTTAATCGTACTCTGGCCACATGCAGCCATATTTTGATGTGAAACACCTAGGTCACAAGATATGTATTATCTTTTGGATTTGAATCTAGCCTGAGGCCATGTGTTGATTTGAGTTAGAAAGCTTCATTTCTTTGCATAAACCCGGTTACCCTATTTTTGAGGGTTTTGTAGTCCAAACATGATATAAAGGGGCTCTTACACTTTTTGTGATTACTATAGCTTATGTAAGAGGTCCCATGGATACTATTGTAATTTTAGGATGCATGAATAGGGCGTAGGGATGGAAATAGCGGTATAGTCAAGGTCCCTCAAGAGTTTTATGTGAAGAAAAGCATGTGAAATGAGAGTGTCTGGCCTAGGTCGAATTAAAATATGTATGGGAGATCCGACGCAATTTTATCCTCACAGGTCTGGCCAAGCTGCTTCTCTCCCTCCCACCCTATTCTCCCTCCCACCCTAACTCTCAAAGCCCTCCTCCCACCCCTACCTCTCTCAGTCTCTCACCACTCACCCTATGTCTCTAAAGCACTCTACTCCTTAGCCCTCTACTCCTAACTCTAAATCCTTAAACCCTTTAAACCATCACTATCCCCATCTCTCTCCACTCCCTCCCCTCTCTCTCAAGACTCTCCCTCCTACCCCCTCTCCTCTCGCTGTGTCTCTCTCTCTTTCACCTCTATCTCTCTCTCCCTCTACCCTTTAACCCTTAACCCCAAAACATACACCTCTTTAACCCTAAACCCCTAAGTACCTCTCTATCTATAATCCCACTCCCTCCCTCTCTCTCTCAAGCCCCACCCTCCTACCCTCCCTCTCTCTTAGGTCTTCTCTCTACCTCACTCACATCTCTCCCTCTACTCCTTGCCATCTGTACCCAATGGAACTTCAAAGTTTTATCCTTCCTTATGTCTCTAGTCATCCATGGTGTTTGGGAAAATCCTAAGGTTGGGGTTTTACCTTTGTCTTCATGTAAAACCCTAGTATTATCTTATGCCTTAGGAAGGATCTATTTAGCCGTGACTTTTTGGGAGGGTTTTTAAAACATCTTAAGTCCTATCGCTTCATCTAGGTCGGGCCCCCTTTAGTTTTATCATTTTATTTCCTTCGTTTAATTTTATTCTCCTAAGTCTTGGATGGTCTCATGCTCTCTCATTTAAGTGATAACTTATGTCATTTTTTTCGTTGGCCTAGTGATGTCCCCTTATTCCTTTAATAAATGTTTTTATTTTGTAGAGGGACAAGTTTGCATGACCGTTGATCAATCATCATTTGATCTCAGTCGTTCCCCACCATCCCGCAATGACCCCACCAAACTTTCTTGGTTGATCGCGATATCACGGGAAAGTGCCACGTGTCTCGTCCGGTGATGCCGAAGGGATGATAAAATACTTTGATGCATCTATTTGATTTTAATACATTATGCACTGGGTTACTAAAGTGTTTATGAGATGCACGTGCTTCAAATCAACACAAATGTTATAATCTCAATAGGAAAGGTGCTCAATGGTTAAAGATAAAGTTGGCGACTGTGTTGGATGAATTGGATTGTCGATGGTTGAAGATCCATGGTTACCTGCCATCGCGTGATCAGAAGTTGCGAGGTTTTTATCGATTGCGATATCGTGGGCGAGCACAACGTGGATTTTGTTGGCAATGCATGGTATGGTGGGCCCCTTGTTTCCATGCTGGAGATTATGTCAGTTTGATTTGAAGGCAGTCGTTCGATGATCTAACCAAGGTGAAAGATCAATAGCCAATATTTGAATCTGCATCGAATGCGATTGGAGTTGTTCGTGCAGCGCATGAGTAAGCTTTAATGGTAGACATGGCATCTACTGCTAGGGTTTGATCAAAATAAAGCAATTTTTCTTTTGCTTTTGGTATCATAAAGAATTCAAAATATCTTTGTGGAGTAGTTGCAGAGCCAAGGACAAAGTTACAAATTCTTACAACAAGAATTTGGGTTTCTGCAAGTGCAAAGCCATGAGTTCATTTTTGTATCTCCTGGTTATTTTGAATTTGAATTTGGGGGAAATTTGTTGTGTGCTTGTAGTAGGGCTTGTCAATAGTTGTTTTAGGGCTATAAGTTAATTGAATTGTGGGAAATTGCAAGGTTTTGTTCTGTAATTTCATATTTTGTTAAGCCCTAGTTTGTTTAAGGTTTGAAATAGCAACAAAGCCCTAGTTTACTCAGGATGGCACCGACAAAGCAACACTCTGGCCAGATTGATTATTTAAGTAGAAACTTATATGATGATTTCCTGGATCAATTGCCCTTGTCGACAAATGATAGGAAGAAGGGGTTGGTCTTGATGCAAGGAAAAACTCTAGGGGAGGGATTAGTATATAATTTTTCTAACATAGCTAATGCTAGGGTTCCTCTTACTGGTCTAGAGATGTTCAGATTATGGTTTGGATAGAGGAATTTTCCCCACCCCTTTTCTAATGGTTGGATGTATGATATGGGGAAGTTAGTGGTACCGAATGTGTTCCCTGATATAGACTTGCTTAGGGTAGTGGCTGCACGATATGACCTTTTCACACGGGTGATTCAAGATAATGATGGAAAGGTTCTGTTAAGCATCAATAGAGAGGAATTCCGACATGTTTTTGATCTGAGTGAGCCTAGTACATTCTTGGTTCCTATTGATCTTGAAGAGATGAAGCAGGAATATGGGAGGTCAAAATCACTTTTTAGAGCTAAGTTGCTCCCACCTCATTTGGCTAGGGCAGGAGGTTCAAAATTCCATATTAGCCCTAATGACTAAGAACCTTTCAGATTGAATTGCTTTGCAAAGCATTTCTTAGCTACCTTTTACTCATTGTGCCAAATTTTGGGTTTTCACCCCAACATGGTGATGCCTCTTGCTTACATGTTTATTGGGGTGCAAATACAACACCCTAATTTCTTAGTAATTTATGATTTTGCTTCTTTATTGGCCGAAAAGATACATGAAGGGCTATCAAAGTTGCAGAAAAATGATACAGGAACTCCATTATTCTAGTATTCCATGTTAATGTATATGTTCTTGTATAAGAATGCTGAATTCTTCTCTGAGAAGATGGAGTTAAGGCAGTGGGTTGATGGAGAAAGATTGTCGGTGCAGGTATGGAATGCAGATTTATCATGTAATAGGAAAAACACCAATTATGTGCATTTTGACAATTGTTTTGCTTCTAGATTGAGAGTTAGGTTGATGGTAAATTTACCCAGGATTCCTGAGGAGTTGCATGATTTCCTCAGACCAAAGGGGAGGAAGCCAAAATTGAAGGTTTTCCATAACTGGGGTGATAGCATTCCATACCCAGTCAACACTGTCTTGATGGTGTCTAGTTTTTAGGGGACCCCTCATATATTTCCGTACAATGTGCACCAAGAGTGGGGTTTGCAGAATTCATGTGTTAGATTGGTTGTATCCATGAGGACAACCTTACTGGGAAAGGTAAAGGAACATTCTTCCCGGATTACATTGTAGTGTCAGATTTTGTTTTTTCAAAGGGAGGCTAGATACATTTTGGGAAATTTTTTGAGGAATACCATTTAAAGTGTGGCCCCAAGTGACAACATGATCCTGAGGGCTTCTTTGCTCTTTTCAGGAAAAGGATAAAAGGTGGTAAGTTTGTGCATGAGTTCAACTTCCTTGAAGACTTGATTAGAAATGAATTTGACCTAAATAGGCAGGAGTTGAACAAGGAGAAGTGGGTAGCTTATGACAAGCTATTGGCTATTGTGCACAAAATGGATCCAAAGTATGATCCATTGATGGAGTTCAGTCCATATCATAAGAAAATTGACTTCTTGATGGGAAACTTCAAAGAAATCATGGGCACCTTGATGACCAAAAAGATAAACTTGGAGTCAGATTTGGGCATACAAGAGCAAGATGCCAAGCCAATTGAAGTGAGGCCAGCTTACCAACCTATAGAAAGATGGTCTATTTACAAAAGGAAGAGAAATGATAGTAGTGATGAAGAAGAAGAGGATAGAAAGGAAAAGAAAATAATGAAATTTCCTACACAAAAAGGTCCAAAGTTCAAAACACCTGGAGCAATCAAGATTATTGACTTGGATGCATCACCTAAAAATAGTCCCTCACCACCACCATCAGAGCCAAGCCCTAAAAGGCAAAGAATTGAACAATCACAAGAGGATTTAGTGGATGAGATTGTTGTCACTAACCAGGACATGCAGATGGGTATGCCTTCCCCTCCTAGGCTAGCTGAATTGGTTCTCTCTGATCTAGATATGAAAGGAAAATGTGTACAAGATGCAAGAATGGAGGCAAAGAGTTTCTAGATGAAAATGCATTTGTAAAAACTCTGGTCTTCTTGCAACTAGTATGGAGAATGAAATAGGAAGAATATCAAGATAAATGCAAGAGGAGAAGAGAATTGGGACCTAATAGGTCAGACCAGGAGAATGATGATGAAGTGAAAGTTGAACTAATGGAAGAGTTCAAGAACATCACTCCTGAGGAGGGGAGAAAATTAGTAAATCAAGTTGGTGTCTTGATTTTACCTGAATGGGAAATTGCAGATGTTGTAGCTTTCAATGCTATTCTGAAGTCCAAGCACCCCTTACAAGACTTTGAAGAAGAGGTCAAGGCAACATTGCAAGATTCTACCTTCAGTGAAGAGTGTAGATAGGGAGATAATCAAATCAAAGGTTTAAATGCATTGAAGACAATAAACAAATTAAATCCTATCAAGCACCATGAAGCACAAACTAGAATGAAAATAAAAATAGTAAACAAAGAAACTGCAAACCGATTTTCAAACTAGTGTTGATTTCGATTCTGATGGCTCTTCTTCCACCGCATGCTGACGCGATTTCGTTGATTGTTGGAGGGAAATGTTGGTTGCCTAATTCGCTAAAGATAAATAACCCGAAGGAAGATGATAGATGGCTACTGGAAGACTGATTTTGACAGAAAGGGAAAATGTTGTAGTTGAAAGATTCGGATCAAGAATGATTTACGCATAAGGATGTCCTCGTAAGATTCTCCTTAAAATGGCTTGTGAAAGGTTTGATTTATAGATTTTGATTTGGACAGAGATAAGATTTGACAAGATTCGACAAGGATTTGATTTTTGACAAAAGAGGAAATATGACGAGATGAGATAAGATTTTGAAAAGATAGAAAGATTTTGATTCATTGTTTTAAAGGAATTAAAAAAAGATAAGATGAAAAAAATAGAAAGATTTTGATTCATCTCTTTTAAAGGAAATAAATCCTGAAAAAATGAGAAGGATAATTGATGAACTATCTAATTAAATAAATTAATTAGATGCACATGAGTTCAGATTTTGGAAAGAAAGCGAGAAGATTCTTTTAAGATTTTATTAATTAAACAAATTTTGGATTTATTTAATTAATGCTGGATTTATGATTTAATTAATTAAATAATATAAATTATTTAATTAACATTAGAGGAATGGATGGAAATGATTTAATTAATTAAATAATATAAATTATTTAATTAACATTAGAGGAATGGATGAAAATGATTTAATTAATTAAATAATATAAATTATTTAATTAACAATAGAGGAAGGGATATAAATGATTTAATTAATTAAATAATATAAATTATTTAATTAACATTAGAGAAATGGATGGAAATGATTATGAATTTAATTAAATAAATAAAATTTATTTAATTAAATATATGATGACATGGGTACCTATGGCAAAACATGATACAAGGTGTCTAAATGATGCAATGTTGCATAAGGTATCATGCATATGTCAATTTTTGAAGTCTAAGATGGCTCCCTCTTGAGATACGATGTTCGAAAGATGATTAGATTTGTGTCGAGGCAACACTGGCTTCAAAGAAACTAAGATAGCTGCAAATGAAAATGGATGGTGAAGGAAAGATGAGGATAATGGAAATGATGATACCCCGAGAGGATAGGCGGGTTGGACAAACACGGGTAGAGTCTCGAAATGAAATGAAATGATAAATAGGATGATGCAAGATAGAAAGTGGATGAAGGAGATGAATGATACATTATGCTGCAATGAAAGTGAGCAACCATGATTTTTGATTTAGCACTAGACATTATGCACCAAGGTATAAGGACCAAGGTGACGATGTGTCTCATGCCCCAGAGTAATACAACCTTGTCTAGACGTATGAGGAAAGAGGCTTAGAGCATTAAAGTCCTAATGCACAAAAGGTATTATGTGACCTTAGATGCAAAGGATAATGCAAAAAGATATTCCAACACACACAAGATATGAAGATTAGCTGGAATGATATGGATTTGATACAAATGCAAGATAAAATGATAACACACACAAGCAAGCAAGCAAGCATGCACAAATGATACAAAAACAAACAAGGAATTGCCCCCGTCAAGCTATAAACCATTGATTGATTGATTGATGTTTTATTGGATAACTTTGCTTCTCGCGATTGAAAAACAAAGAGTAGATGTGGATAGTGTTGTCATTGTTGGGAAGCGATATATCCCTAGAGCAACACAAGGATGATGATAATTGATTGGTTGATTGGTTGATTTGGTTTACGACAAGATTAGGATCAAGACCAAAGGATGTGATTGGACAATTGGACAAGATTGATCGACTTGATTGGTATGGATTAAGGATTGACTTGCATTTGGATTATTGCTCAGAATGATTGAAGATGATTTGATTGATTTGAAGAAACTATTTGTAAGGAGATGATGATCGATTGGATGATAGGATGTGATGAATTGAATAGAAGAATTGATGTGATTGGAATGATTTAGGTTGAAGTGATTTGATTAGATAATCGATTGATTGAATTGAAGAATTGATTTGATTGGAATGATTGTGATTGAGTGGATTGGTTGCAATTGTTTTGATGAAGATGATTGATTTGGTGGAATAGTTGAATGATTGGATAGAAGAATTGATGTGATTGAAATGATTTTATTGCTTGGATTTTTGTTGGATATTTGATTTTTTTTGTATTTTTGGGGATATTTTGATTTATTTTTTTTTTGAAATGTTTTGATTTTTTGGAATTTTGAAATGTTTTGATTTTTTTTTTGTATTTTTGAAATGTGTTGATTTTTTGACTTTTTGGAGAATATTTGAGGTGTCAAAGGATGAAAACTTGAGTAGCCTTTGTGCTAGATACGAATGACAAGGGGAAAACCAAGGCTAGGTGCAAGGAGATAAAGGGGATTGATGGATGAAAGGGTGGGTGATGGGATAAGGGATAAAAGGCTCATGATATATGGATGGATGGAAAGGATAAGTCATAGTGAATTAACTGGATGTATTCATCATAAGAGAGCAAGAATGTGATTTCCAAAGACTATGTTGCATAGGAATAACATGCCCCATTCTAGGTACAAGACTTAGGATTTTTCATGATAAAGCTTATGGCAATAGGATAATGATAGGCTTGTTT